>JAABKK020059448.1:0-34241 GCA_011634745.2 Catotricha subobsoleta
AAGTTGCAGTACCGTTTTGAGAAAGGTGAATATTAATTTACAAAAAACCGTTGTATGTCTCAACTATCTTTTATATAAAGACTATAATCCACAGGCATCTGAAAAAAAAAAAATGGTTCATGGTTGATTTTTTTAATGAACCGCTCACAAAAAGTATTATAAGAATATAATTTAGGGGCTGTTCCAAAAGTATGTCACTCTAAAAAAATTTGAACCCCTCCGTGCCATTGTCATGGTTTGACCCACCCCCTAGCGTTACATCACTTTTCTGAAAAACAATTAAAAGAAAAGAGATTTTTGATATTCATTTTACACGGAAAATTTCAATACTATAATTTATTTATTTAATTGAAACATTATTAATGTGTCCAGCGTACGTTTCCCCTACCCTCCCACCTACTGGTACGACTCAATTCAATACTGAAGTGCCTTTATTAGAAAGGACTTTGAACATACTAAATAAATCCGACTTCGAATAGTTTATTCCATATACAGTAGTATCTCGATATTACGAAAAAACCAATATAACGATCATCAAATTTTTTATATTGTCGACTCTATATATAACGAACTCTTGTTCGTTATATTGAACGTTTTTGTATTTTTTTTTCTATTTTTTTAAGCATATTCAGTTTAAATGTATTATGTATATACTAAATTAAGCCGTGCATGTGCATATAATCTTATAAATACTGTTCAAGTCATTAATAGATTTTTTTTAATGTAATTTTTTGTTTGTTTGATACATATTTTATTGTATTAGCTTTACTACATATTCATATTTAATTCATTATCATGTCCAACGTGATTTTTTACTGAGGTGAACAACAAAACATAGTATATTTCTATCATTTCCTGAACAAACATAATTATCCAGTATAACGAATAATTCCATTTAACGAACATTCGAAAAAAAAATCGAGTTCGTTATATTGTTATACTATAAAGAGGTTTTATGCATGGTTGTCTATACATAAATGACGTAACCTAAATAATAAATATAACGTAAGTAATAAGTCAACCCTGAAAATATAAACCAATATCCATTGGCGTATTTAAATTCAAAAAGAAAACCGTTGGTTTATTTACTATTTATATGGAACAGATTATATGGAAATGTTTCTATTTCTTTTTTTTTGCGAGCAAGTTTTTACGAACGTAAAATTATTTATCGTATGTAATGAATATAAACAAAGACAATGTAGTACATAGACCGCCGGTGGTAGCGCATTGTGCGACCCAAACATACCTTTGTCACGTGACAAAGGTACTGCAACTTACTTCGATAATTAGGGAGCGCAATTTTCAAATAATTACTAAAACTTAGAATATATTTAATAAATCATAATTATTTATAATTAAATCGACACATAAAATTATTTATTATCTAAAAAGGCTGCATTTGTTTCTTTTTAATTGTAAATGCTCAGTTTAATTGTAAATTATAAAAACAACAAACGCGGCCTTTTATAATTTTCACTATTTTTACTATGCTGAAAAGTTATATGCGATATCAGATATTTATTAATGGGTTCGAGACGGCAATTTAGAAGAAACAGCGCCACCATCTGCGGTCTATGTACTACATTGTCTTTGGGTATAAACAATGGACGAAACTTCTTCGGCTATCTTCTTTTTACACAATTCAAATATAAAAAAAACGTTAAAATGAAGAAACAAGCGAATTATAAATACAGACTTTTATTGATGCAAAAATTTCGAGTTTAAATTAACTTCACATCTCATTTGAACGATTGAACCCAAAATGTGATTATGAAAAAAAGTGTATTTTACTATTATTATTAATGTAAAAAGCAGAGGATAAAATATATGCTGAAATTTATCATTCATGGGTGCTGAAATTTACAGTGGGATAGTTGAGTCACAGCCTCCAAAGCGAACTATTTTTCCCAGGGCGAAATTTATTATTGTATATATACAATTATACATATATTATTATATGTATCTCTGAACAAATATTTTTTGGAGGCAAACCGTTATTTCGCATTTGCCTCCAGGACGACACAACTTCTGACTCAACTATGGACATTAGAGCTGTTATTATCCGTCAAAATAGAAAACCGGATATCCGTATTCCAAATATCCGGTTTCAAATTATCCGGAAATTTTAAAATACGGAAAAATGTGCAAAACCGTCTATATCCGTAAAACCGTCAATATACGCAAAACCGTAGATATCCGAAAAGTATAGTTTTGTAATTAAAATATAATTATTTAGTCGTATTTGTATCATTTACATGTATCGCTGCCCTGTCTTTTTCATCTAACCTCCAGCACAAACTAAAAATGATTATTAAAAAAAAATATTTTGTATTTGCTTTATTATTCTTAAAAACATTATAATCCATGAAACCGTCAATATCCGAAAAACCGTCGATATCCGTATTATTTTCAAAATTCGTTAAACTGGAAAAACCGTCCAACCGGATTACTTTTTTTGATAATATCCGGATATCCGTACTTTCAAAATCCGGATAACGAAAATCCAGTTTTTATTAACAGCTCTATTGGATATACAGAAACTATAATGTGAATGTAACCCTTATTAACTTGTTAAGAGACAAAAAATAAATTATATGTAAAAATATATTGTACGCGGACGCAGTATTATGGCAATACAATGTATCAAATACGTTGTTGTATAAAAATTCCTCGGTATGTCTCGTTTTCAATGGGTAGCTCAAAATTGTTTTCTTCGTTAAAATATACAATACAACACTCTACACATACACTGTAAATATGTATAGAAAATATAATATATATTAATATTACTCTACAATTCTGTGTAGAATATTATAGTATAACTATAATACTGACTGACATATTTTTATATAGACGAACGTTCATTTTCATAAAATAGTGTTTTTGGCATAAACGCCATTTTTTAATGTTCAATAAGAATGCATTGCATCATTATTATCTGCATAATGTTTGCATTCAATTTAATACACTATTTAAATAATTATTACCATTTTAAATGTTAACAATGACATTTATTTCAATGGAATTCAATAATATTTTTCATATTTCATTCAGTCATTAAAACAATATGAATATTAAAAATTGGTCTATTGGCCAAACACATTCTGACTACCACTAGCCAAGTATATAAAATTCACACTTCACAGAGTCAAGAAGAGAGAATTTTTTTTTCTTCACTTTAGTTAATATCGAGAATTTTGGACTTGCGTAACTATTATAACAATTCGCTTATTAACTGAATATTATAATAATATTTATGCAATAAATTAGTTGACATTTGAAGTAATTTGCAATTTAGATTGTATTTGGTGTAATTGATTTTTTTGATAAACAATAATATTTATTAAGATAACGTTATTGGGTGAACTTAAAAGCATAAAGTTATTAACCTATTCGTACCTTATAAGTAATGTTATAATTTCCATCGAGGTGTATTAGAATCGTATTCGTGTATATTATATATTTAGTTAAAGTTGAAGATGATGAAAAAGAAAAAAAATTATATAAAAGCTGAATGTATCTTACATTTATTATTATGATTGTGATGAACAATTTTTAACAAAAAAAAAAAAACCTATTTACAGACCAAGAAATGTGTTGTCAAATGATTTATATAGAAAATGTGGAAATATAAAATAATTGTGTACACGCGTCGTCCATATTTAGTTTTCTGCTGGTTATAAAGTATAACGTGCCTCTTCTTATATGGCTTACATTAATCTCTTCTTGCCTACTTATTTGACGTAAAAAACAGTAAAAAAAAATATATATATATATATATCTATCTATCTATATTATATATATATATATATATATTCCCTATATATATATATAGGGAAAAAAATTAAGAAGAAAAAAAGTCTTAATGTACGTACACAGTATGTATCATTGTTCTGCATGAACAGGTGTAGTTAAAAATACAATTTTTAAATATTTTTCATTTATATTTCTTTTTAATATTTTTTTTATTTTTGTGTCTCTGTACGATTGGATCTTGTGAATGTGTGCGCGTGTATTTCCTAGGTACAGTGTTTAATATAGATGCATATACCTACAATTAGTGATGATATATTGTGTATTGTATTCATTTTCATTATTCTAAGATTTTTATTATAATTATTTATTGAAAACATTCTATGCGTGGATAACGGTCAGAGACACAACATAACAAGACAAAATAATATATATATATATATAAAAAATGAGTTTAAAAAGAATTTAACAAATACAAAAAAAAAACAAAAAAAACAACAACAACAACAATGTTATCATGATGCATTGACCTCGTCACCCTGTGGGTGATCACAATGAACATTTCTCGCTGTAACAAACAATCATCAACACTCAAACGAAAAATATCAGACAAAAAACAAAATAAATAAATAAACTATAATACGAGTTTCAATTTGTGTGCATTGTGTCTTGATTTTAGCGAGTTTTATTAAATTATTTTTATTATTCGCTACAATTGTTATAAAGCTATAAAACGGTCTGTAACCGCGCGCCATTTGGACATATTATTGTTTTGTTTTGGATTACCTCTACATGCACCTAAATATCAGTACTATCACCAATACCAACCAGCCAGCATATTATTATCTCTTTTTATTGAATGTAATTTTAAAAATAGTGAGTATATTTATTTTTAGTTCATGTACCCTCGTCCCGAACATACACACAGAGGTTATATATAATTCTGCCCATAAACGGCAGAATGCTTTTTGTAAATAGAATTTTAATTTTATAAATTTATATTGAAACGTTGAGTGTTTAGAAGTAGTTGGAAGTGAATTAGAAATAGAATATAGGAAACTATTAAAACTATTGAAATAATTGAATTGAACAATAATAGATTTTAATTTTAAAAATCAAAAGGTAACAAAAAAAAAACAAATTATCGAATTAGATTTTAATTAGTATGAGAATCACTACAGAGAAAATACAGAGAATAAATCTATTGAATGTTTAAACAGAGAAATAAAAATAAAGTGTTCATGGACTGACTTTCATTTGACAAATTATTATTTATAAAATTTATTTTTATTTATTAATAAATTAGTGTTTTTTTGTGCATTTGATCAACTTCATTTATGTTATTTATTATAAAAGCACTTTAGGCATATTTATAACAATTGTTGGAAGGAGAAAAATCGATTAAAGCTTTACCGCTCCTATATGTCGATATGTTTATTCAATAGTTTCAATCCATTCAATTTATCTAAAATTAAAATCTTGCGTGCTAACTGTAAATTATTTAAATAGCCAATCCATATTAAATATCAATATATGAAATAAAGTCTTGTAAATTTCGAACAAGTTATTATAAAACTAACAACAGACAAACAAAAAAAAGTAAAGAAAAGAAGGTTCTCTCACTGAAGATAAATTATCTGAAAATTTATTTATTTTCAGTTGAAAAAATTCGAAGCTGGAAAATCATATATAAATGTTTCATCACTAAATAATTTCAGCATAAATTCAGAAAAATAAGTACGAATCATGAAGTGGCCAATAATACAAAAATACCTGTTGAAAGTTAATACGAAAGATTTTAGAAATGATCCACCAGGACGGTGAATTCGGATAATTAATTTGTTAAGTTCAGAAAGTCGCTGTGGCCCCCACATATGCAGCAAGAAACGCTGCAGGGGCCAGCGCAACAATAGCGCTTATATGTATGCTCCTGTGTCCTTTGGTGTCAGCGAGTCCCCTTGCTATATCATTGACACAAAAATCTGATAAAATCTTGCAGAGACTACAGCAACAATTTCAAATCAAAAATAGCAATCAATCAATACAACAAAACATTCGAATATGGTCCGAAAAACCATCAACTGCTGATAAATTATTAATATTAACACAAAACAAATCAATTCTGAATGAAATTGATAAAGAATTAATATCATCAATTCCATATGAAAATAATTTTTTATTTAACATAACGACAAACGAATCCAATTACAATATTTACAATATATTAAATAATAGCAATACGAATCAAGTTCGAACACTAGTTAGTAAAAGTAGTGAAACAAACACTACTAGAAATGTACAAAAGATGTTTAGGCGAACTGTTTATCCAATCGAGACGAATTCAGTAAATAATATTGTGAATGGAAAATTTATTAATATAGAAACTGCAAACATAAAAAGTATTACACCAATAACGCCAACAACACTAATAACATTATCAACAAAAATCACTACAAAGACGACAATCACAACAACAGCAAAAACATTTCTAACAAATGCAAATCACAATCAAGATAAAGCTGATATTGAATACGATAATAGTGATTCAATTTATTCTACAGTTCCATTAGATATTAATTTCAATTCAACTGGTATTCCAAATAACAATATACTACTCAGCTATAAAAAGGAAAGAACTTTTTTTATGGAATACGGTAAGCACACATTTATTTCGAAATTTAAACATAAAAGAAAAAAAAAATTATTTGATTTACAATTTGTTTCATTACGATTATATTATTTTCAATTGACGAATGTCGTCCCTAAATAAAAAAAAAAAAAAATTTCAAATTTCCTGTAAAAGTTCTTTTAATTTTCGGTCTAATTTATATTTAAGCACGTATACCTATTAAGTAAAAAATTTGTTTGGCTAATATAGAAATTAAAAATAGATATCAAGTTCATAAATCATATAATCATCATTCCGATTTAGAGTAGGTAGCAACAAAAAGATACCTGATTAACAATATTTTAAAGATTTTGATTTTTTTGATTTTTTTGTTTGTTTGGTATTTAAAACATGAGCACGTGGTAATTAAAAACATTTCAGAAGTTATTTTAATAGAACTACTGAAACTAACTAATATCCAATGTTATGATCGCATTTCAAAAAAAAAAAAATGAAATATAAACATACTGGCAGTATGTTAATGCAATTGCTCGTAGACAATGTCTACGAATATTTTAATGGAAAATATAATAAAAAAATATTCAAAGTTTTATATTTACCCAGATCAAAACTTGTTTGACTACAGTCCTTCGATTACTTATGAACTAATAGAACAATTTACCATTTTTTAATTGTTTTCCCTTAAATTTGTTGCCAGCTAAAAAAAAAAAAAACAAACTCCGAAAATAAAACATAATTTGTATTTCAATTACAATAAGCTACATAAGTATAATTTTGTACGGATCGTTTTTATTAAAGTCACCTAAAGTTATGCTTGTTTATTATAATTAAACGTAATAAAAATCAAAAAAAAAAAAAAATGAAATAAAAATTGCATGAATAATGATTTAAAATGACCGGTACATTTAAAAATCCATAATTTAAAATGCATCAATAAATACTTATTCGCCTTTGATTCTATGTGATTAGAATATTTAGTTGGTTTTTATTCATTTTTATTTTATCATAAATATTTTAATATTGCCAAATGCAAATTTAAGCATTGACCTTGGAGGGCATTTTGTTTTGTTTTGTTTTGTTTTGCTTCTTTTTTCTTTTTTCTTTTTTTTAACTTTACTTTACTTTATTTGTTTTTACATATATACTTAACACCTATATATAAATACATTTATTTACATATTATTATTTTTTATTATTATTATTTTTGGAGTGGGGTATGTGTCTGTCTGTCACCAGTTCAGTATTTGTTGCACTCCAAATAAAACTCAACAATGTTGAATATCAGTTCAATCATCCCTCCTGCTTTTACGTTATCATAAAATGCATGTAATGAAAATGGTTTACAAATGTTACTATTTAAACAATACAATTTTACACACCAATATATTGATTATTTTAATAAATAAATAAATAGTTGTGCAAAACAATTGTTGTTATATAGAAAAATGTTCAATTTTCCAAAATAACAAAAAATATTTGGATATTTGCAAAATGCAATTTATGTCTAGTCTATTTATATACAATTATATACATACCCATATTCGATATTATATTGGTTTATGGTAGCCTAGCATGGGTAAAATCAAAAATGCAATATTTGCAATTTTAATAATACAGTCCAGGGCATAGTCTCCCGTCTAGACTCCTCTAAAGGAAAACTATTACATACACACAGAATTTAATGCACTTTTTTTTTCTTCTTTTTTTTTTTGTGTCTCTGTCTGGTATATTTCCCGCGAGCGCATTTATATGATATATTTTTACTATATAGTTATCGTTATCGATGTAGGAATAGGTGGTAAGGTGGTAGCGGTGTGGTTCCTCTTATATTTTTGATGAACTGTTATAAAATTATTTCTTTTTTCTTAATAACATTTTTCGTTTTTTTTTTCTTTTTTATTTGTTTTAATTGTTTTATTATAACATTTATAATTTTGTTTTAGAAAAATTGTGTGTGTTTTTTTTTTTTTGTTATTGTGCAGTATGGAGAACTATATATGACGATAACGAGTGCAAAAATCTTGTATCTCGTTTATTGGTTAATGCACTTTCTGTTTGTTTCCAGTCTAGACGGAAAAACTGTATTATGTATGCTGCGCTGTGTGACAGTATCAGTGTGTAACAGCACCACAAGCTCGTAAGCATATAAAAGGTACATCGCCGTACTACTTGTACAGAGCTGAGTAGTCATACCAACCATTTATACTGCATTATATCGTCTTATTATATTATGATTAGATTAGATCGCCCACTATTACCGTACGCTCTTCTTTTCTTTTTCTTTTTTTTTACCACCTATAGGTTACACTGACGTATATGCCAGCTACCACAATGCATCAGATTGGTTTAAATAGAATTTGCTTTAATATAGACTAGACATTGAAAACAGTTATTCATTAGATTATATACTGAAGTATTATATACTTTTGAATAAAACATTAATTAGACTAGGAGGATCTTTGCATATTAATAAAAAAAAAAAAACTCTAATTATTAATAATGAAAATTTATTAATAATGTTTTTCATACACAATGTTGAATTATCATATTTCTTATGGTACATAATTAATAATTATTGTAAATAAGAAAATAGCTAATGGTTTGCGTTTTCTTTTCAAAATAAAAAAAAAAAACGGAAAAAAGTGAAGTAGTAGAAAAATTCGTTATTCTTTGTTTGAATATATCGATTACATTAATATTATTGTAATAGGTAGTCCAAAGTCTCTCTACTAATAATTTACCTATACGATACGTCTCGTCGTATATATTATATTATATAATTTTTTATTTTATTTTAATGTTGTCCCCTTACTCCCTTATGCCTTTAACATTGTGTTATATAATATGGCATTGGTGTTTAAACAGTGTAGAATATAATGAAAAGCATAAAAGCAGTCATCGATGTCTACTTGCTGCACATGCATAAACGAAGGGCAAATAAAGGTTGTACATTGTATGTTTCCTTAGTTTGGGGATAGATGATAACTTTTTGAAGCAATCATTGGAGCGATAAACTTTATAAGCATGTTACAGCTCACATTTTAATACGACAACTATGTATAAGAAATACGATTGAAATGCATTACATTGCATTGCATTATATTGTTAAGTGCAATTCTAATTTAATGATTGTGCTTATTACATTTTTTTTTTTTTTTTATTTTTTTAGCTTCTTTTGCTTTCTTCTTACTCACAAATAATGTTATATTCAAGAATTTATTTTAAATTTGAACTAGAATTTTTTTTTCTCAATGCTATTTACCATACACTTATGATTGCAGTTAACAGATAATGATTTTGTTCAATGGAATACCTACTGAAATTTACAAGACATTTTTTTAAGCAAAAATTCAAATATTTATGTATTCAAAAATAATTGCATATTAAAATTATTAGACAAACATTCCGTATGCCACATATAAAATATAAGCTACATACATATCAGTTCACGAAGAGGCATCGTGGCATCACAAACTGCATCATGTTCATCTTCAAACAGGTTAAATTATAATTAATCACCCTATAATTCAGGCATGCATCTGAGAATTTCGTTTAACGGAATGAATTCTACTCGTTGCAAAATAAAAATTTAAGTAAATAACATATATACAAACATGACTTTTATATTATTGTAAATAAAAGGTACGTTTTTTTATATATATATATATATTTCTGTCAAATTTAATAAACATTTATTAGTTTTCTTATGGGTATGAGTTAAAAAAAATTTGCCAACTAAGATTTCTTTTCATCTGACGGTTGTCTCTTCCTGCGTCAAGATATTTTAAATGTTTTCATATAAACCTATTATTTTCATCCAAGTACATTTTTACTGACTGCAGCTTATCTTGTCCTTCTGCTTATTCTCATCCTGAAATATGTAATTGCATAAATCTTTAATATGTGCATATAATAATCATAAATGAATGTAGCTCTATGTCTTCGTACCGCGCCATACATCGTAACGTACATATCACAATCATGGTATCAAAAAAAAAAAAAAGAAAAAGAAAAAAAAAATAATAAAAGTATACGCTCAAGTTCATAAATGCAATATGCATTGTACACAATGTACAGCGATACATAAACTAAGTATATTATTTAGCTTTTACCAAGTGAACATAATTTATAATTACAAGTTTCGTTGTTTTTAGCTTTGGTCTTTTTGTCTTACCTTAGGATATGAAATGTTTTCTTTTCTTTATTTTTTTATTTCTCTCTCTCTACTTTATATTTCTTTGAACCGGTTCGAAACATTTCCAGACATTTCAGGAATAAACAAAAAACATAATACAAAATTACTTATCTGCCTTGTAGCCTGTACATACTGTACTCTATCCATCTCAATACATATATTATAACATATTATACACAAAAGTATCCAGACAATATTGCATATTATATATAGAGGTATTGCCTGAAAAAAGAAGCGCAGTTTGGAGTATGGGGATGATAATAATAATATTTCTAAGCTACCGCTACAACACAAACTCATGTTATTATTGTTAAGGTTTTGTATGATATTTATTTACAATTATTATTGTTTTATTTTATTTGCTGCAATTTCACTTCTATGTTTTTTTTTTTCATATTTTTTTTATTTTTTTTTTTTTATTTTGTTCTCCCACAATAGTGTAGCGACAAGCGAACCTTTATAATATTTATTATACTATCATCAAGCCCCTTCATTCGACCGACCCTCTAACCAAACCAGACTCCGGCTAGACAGTCACATCATGATGAAATCATACTCTATATACAAACCACCGTCGCTGACAAACATCTTACATTCAACTATGTATTTTGTACGTCATTGCATGATGTTATTATTATAATATACATATAAAATACATATTCTATTATAACAATTTTATATACATAAAATAAAATCTTCTATAAGCTATAACCGTACAATATTTATACCGTCTATGTATATTTTTCATATATATACATTTATTATGTTCGTGTTTTGTCTATCACGGATTCCGTCAGCCAACCAATATTACATACTCTCTACACTGCACACTGTATATTAATATGTATTTTTATGTGTACGCATGTACAGATATTGGCATACGAATATAACTGTCTGGCTCTGTATATCCATGTATTCGTTTTCATTTATAACCACATAATATATAATATAATATATGTATGGTCGTACAGCTACATTAAATGTATAAATATCGAATGGAAGTTCAAGACAAAAAAAAAAAATGTTGTATATATATACGAAATATATAACCATAGGCAAAGAATAAAATACAACGTATCTGATCATTTTCAAAAAAATTCAAATTTAATACAACTTACGCTTGTAATACTTACACATAATCACAACTATTTGTGATTATAGTTTGCATAATAACAGAAAATTTTAGATTATTTTTTTTTTTTTATTCATTTCGAAATTTTCTCAATTTTTCAATATTTTGAAATTTGGGCAAACCCAATCCAATAATTTTTATTATCGTTTTAAATTTTGTTCATAAAATTGTTATTTGAATATTTTTGTAATTCTGATTTTTATTATTTGATAAATTAAATTATTAAATTATTTATATATCATCAAATTAATTGTTTATAGCATATTTTTTTTTTTTAAATATCTATTGGCTTTAAATGAATACTTTGGACTTAATATTATATTAAGTACAAGCTAACAGATATTTAATTAGATAGACATTTAAACATCACAATAATTATTTTTAAAAATACTTAAAGAACGAAATTCTATTGATATTTATATACAAAATTAGAACTGGTGTTTTTTTGTTTTTTTTGTTTATCATTCACGAATTGAATTTGATTTTAATTTTTCAATTTTACCAAAACTAGTCAACAAATTGAAATTTATAATTTATTTGAATAAATAAAAATTCAGATAGCATTATCCCAACATCACAATCTAAAAAATTTCTAACTTAACTTTTCGCATAACACATACAATATTTTAACAGTGCAACACCATCGCATTTATATCAACATTGAATACAGGCATGAATACAAGCATTTTGACATAAACTTTTGTATAATGGTGTATGACCAGCCGCACCCCGCACCCTCTGCCCGTATCGCTCTGTTGAGCTGAGACGGCTAAGACTTGAGTGCTCTGCTGAAAGCTGACTATAATATAGTGACTGCCTTTATAGTCGCCTGTTTGATAATATTGTCTGCAATCTACATACTATATACTGTTTAAAGTGAAGTGTCTACTTTACAGTCAGTGTTCGGTACTAATATTTTTATTTTATTTTTTTTTTTTATTTTTTATTTTTATTTTCATATACATTTTTATATATATATATAATTTTTTTTTTTTCAATATACTTTACTTCAGTTCAGTTCAGTAGTTAGTTGTTCGTCGGCAGACGGTAATCGAGAATCATTTTTATATGTGAGAAAGAGTGTATAGTTAGTGTGTTTCATTTCGTTAAAGTCGGTTCGTACTATTTTTATAATATTATTATTAATAAATAATAAATTGTATAAATAAAGTTGAATTTTTGTTGTTTTGCAGTACAAAATATTTTTAAAAAATTTCGTTCAATTTTTGTTTTAAAAAGCAAAACAATATTACTAAGGAATTTATTGCGGTACGTGCACTTAACCTACTATTATAAAACTGAGCAAAAAAACTAAAATAAAATAAATAAATAGATAAATAAAAACATAAAATTGAAAAAAAAGAAAAACATAACATAATAATAATAATAATAATAAGAATAATAATAATGTATAGGATATAAATATATAAATATTCTTTCAACATCAATACATGATCTCAATTTTCTTTTAAGTGTTACCCAAATGTCATAAAATATTCTTATTTAAGAATTTTATATAAATAGTTTTGTTTAAAAATTATAAAAAATAAAACACAATAAATTCTAATAAAAAGAAGAAGAAACAAAAAAAAAAAAATAAATAAATAGTAGAAGAAATATTTGAATTTACTGCGTGCTATTTGACCTATAAATAGTGTGTGTAAATTGATAAGAATTTTTTTTTGTTTTTTTTTTTTTTGTTTTATATATATATAAGTTTTGAAGACAAAAATTGAAGTATTTAAAATTCATTTATTATTTGTAACTAATGTCTCGTTACTATAAGGTGTGTCATCAGTTTATTATTAATTATTAGCAAAAGTTATTATTGTGTCTAGCAGAAAAAAGATTAACTTCACAAGGTGCTTTGGTGTTAATTATAATATATAATCTCTATGCATTTGCAAGTACACAAATAACGAATACACATTTTAATTATTATTATTTGAAATTATCTTCATTTTCACAATTTCATCATTTCAGTTTTAGTTTATTTAATTTATTTTTTGTTTTTTGGTTTAATTTACTCACAACTCTACCTATAACAAAAGCTAGATATTGAAAAAAATAAAAATAAAACACACACAAATATTACACGTAAATAATATTCAATAAAATATAAATAAATTCAAAGTTCAATGATTAAATTGTAGGTAACTATTAATATGATTTATAAAATATTTTAATATTATTAAAATATATATAAGTTAGTAATAGTGAGGAAATCAGCTTTTTTTCTTTCTTTTTTTTTTTAGTATTTATTTATTTATATTTTTGAATTTTTTTCTTTTCAGCCGTATGTTAGATTCTATACGTTCGATTTTTTTTTTTCAATAGTGAGTTGCGAGTATTGCGTCTACTAAGAGTGTCATAGTTTTGTAGATAGTTTATAGTACATACATTTACTTAGACTAAACATTTCATATAAATAAATATATATCTACTATATATATATATTTAAAACAAAAAAACAACAAAAAAAAAAATAAATAAATAAATAATAATAGTAATACCTATGTGATTACACATATAAATAGTCTATGGTGTGTACATCAACATCAAGAACATTATATTTATTTATTATTGCTTATAATATAATAAATTTTATATATATATATTAATTTGTATAGTGTATGTGATGATGATAACAACTCCAGTTCGCGACAAAGCAATGCTTTGTCTTTTTAAACGTCTAGTGCTCTGGTATTTTATATATATATTTATATATATATATATTATAATTTATAATAATATAAATAATAATTATATAGATGAACAAGCAAAGAAAATCACACAGACAATGTGTACTTTTATATAATATATTTTATTATACGTACGTACGTACATTAATTTTTTTTTTTTTTTATTTTTATTATTCTACATGAAGTGGAATTGAGCGCAATTTCTAGACTATAATAATATTTAACAATATATATATATGTATATATATAAATACGAATAATCTGCTGATAACGAGACGTTATTGTGCACTAATACCAGAACTAAAAATTTATGTACATATATAATATTTATAATACAAAAAGTTAAAAAAAAAAAAGTACCAAAGAGATAGAGGTTGATTCAAAAGATTTATAAAATTCAATTAATTTTTATCAATTTTATGGAATTTTTCGTTTTTTATTACTTTAATTACCTACTAACAACAATTGGTAATCATCAAAAATAGCTAGAAATTTCAAAAAAAAAAAAAATATAGAAAAAAATCGTACATTGAATATCGCAGTGACAAAACAACAACATATGAAATTGAATTGAATGTTTTATTATGCGAAGAGGTCTCGCATATCATGTGTCTGTCATTGTTTTTGTCTTACTTGCCCTCAAAAAAAAAATGAATAATCAAATCATACTCTGAAATTATATATTTCGTTGATGATGAATCACAATATTTTATGAAGACAACAAAAATAAAAAAAACACACAAAATTTCTCTCTGTTTTTTTTTTTTTTTTAAATTGCTTCATTTTTATTTTTATTTTTTTCAATTAAGTGCTACTGTCTTTATTACAGTTGCGTCGTGAGCTTCCGAAAATATTGTATACACATTATTTTTTTTTTTTTTTTGTTATTATCATTGTCCATGTCCATATATATATTTTTTTCAAGACGAAATTGTTTTGTCGGTTTTTTTTTGGTCAGTTGTTTTATTTAAAAATATTGAAGCGGTAAAAACGATATTATCAAAATAATCAATTTACAAAAATAGAGACACAAAAAATGGTTACGCTGAAAAAGATTTACGGAGACCTACTAATTTTTTGGATGTTACACAAATTAAAATTAAATTCACTGAAATATATAATTTTTCTTTTATCTATTTTACAATGAAATGATATACATTTAATTTTATTTGTCAAGTAATAAAGAAAATGTTGAGCTGTAACAAATTGAGATACATTTTTACAAATTATAATAATTTCAAGGTTTTAGTAAACTTGAAACCAAGTGCTATTTGTCCGCAAAAGAAATTTTGTAAGAAAATATACCGTCTCCTATAAAAAAAAAATAAAAACAAAAAAAAGGCAAGCGCATTCTTTTTAATTCAAATTTCTTTATATTTAAAATATTAATAGAATGTTTAATGCGATCAGTGAGGAAGTCTCTTAGCTTAAACAATAATAATTTTCTCGATTATGAATTATTGCTTTTAATCATATTGGTGCACAAGTACGTACACACGTCATACAATTATAGATTTGAGTACAATTTATTTCATATTTTTCTCTCGCTATAAACAAACAAGACAACAAAAGTGTCTGGAATTTTTGCCCGTCTATATTTACTAATGACTAGACTAAAGATAATAAACAATTTCAACTTATTTATTTTTTAATTTTTTTTTTTTTTTAAATTTAGCTTAAACTATAATTTAATTTTAACACTTTATACACAGACACTAGACTTGACATTCGTCATTCACCGGTACTTACTATATTAGACCAAACTGAATAAATATTTAATATTTTACGTGCATTAGCAAAAAGAAAATCGACAAGAGACTTTTTATGACTGCGAAAAATATATATATATATATACATATATTGCTTTTCAAAAAAGTTTTAATTTAATTAAAATGTTAAGTATAAAAATTGTGATAAAATAAAAAAGAAAATAAGACACTTTTTGATCAGTCTCGTCACCGCAAATGGCAAAATTAAAAAAATGATGTCTTCGAAAGATGTGTACCTGTTTGATAATAATATAAAACTGGATTTTATTAATTATACCGGTAAGGATAATAATAGTGTTATTTTATCTAAGGATCAGCAGATAAAACAAAAAAAAAGAAAAATATAGTAAAATTAGAATTATTTTTTCATTTAAAAATCGTTTTATATCGAACTTAATTTTCCACAGTTCCACAAATTTAAATTTGCTTATTTACTCTTTTTTCTTTTTTCTTATTATTATTATTTTCGGTTAATTTGCACTTGTAATTATTTAACCGGTTCTTCAAAATAACACCTATTTATGGAAGAATAATCGTTTTCGATTAAATGCGCACTGGGGTAAATTTATATTTTCACTCAACCTTAACTAAAAATTTGTTCGGTTGTCATATTCTATGTTCAATATTCATCAAAATCATCAGAATAATGGTTTAGAAATGATATGATGCTTTCATCAAATATAATTTACGTTCATAGAGTTTTTCTCTATTTGATTATTGAACCAATTAATTTTGATGACAAAATGCAATTATTATCTCGTTCTTTATTCAAATTAATTTTCAAAAATATTGAAATTTTGTTCATTAAAATTACATCATAATTTTTATAATAAAACTTAATTTCGAATTTTTTTTTTAATGAAAACATTCTAATAATAAGACCAAATGTTGTTAAATAAAAACTGCTTAATAAACAATTTTCGATAATTTATTCATTATGCATTTACACATTTATACATTTTTAAATAAAAAAAAAAAAAAAAAAACAACATTATAAGCGAACTAAAGCGAAATTTAATATTCTTGTCAGTAGTTGTCACCTATATTTTACGAGTTTATTACAAATACGCTATACTTTTATTAAAATCATCATTATTTCTCGGAAATTTCTTATGATTATTGTAAATATGATATCATGGCGTCATGGATAAAATTGCATTTCATTGCACAAGCTAAAAAAAAAAACATATTTTTTTTTTTCGGTTTAATTAAAATTAGCTTTATTTGTGGCAAATATACATTTGAATTGAATTAAATGTATATTAATCCTGGGATTGCTCTGGGTGTATGCAATATGCATAATAGATATATATAAATATATACGAGAGAGAATATTGTCTACATTCAAAAATGAAATATTATAACTTTAAGGGCCATTTTATCAATCAAGGTTTAATTTAAACTGAGTTTAAGTTTAAACGGACAACATCGGGCGTTCTTCAAAATTGTTGTATGGTGAAACCCAGTTTAACTATGATGGAAAAAATTAAATTAAATTAAATTTAGTTTAAACTCAAGTTAAACTGAGTTTAAGTTTAAACCGAGCTTAAATCACGATTGTAGTCCAAAATGAGCTACATTCAAAACCCTACAATCAATCTAAAAGAAAAAAAACACACGTTTCATTTATCACACATTTCAGCAAACAATTCGTTAATTTGTTTATTTTAATTTGAATTATATAATATCTAGATATCTAAATATATAAAATTGACTCATTGGATAGAAGATACGATTGATACGTAATACATTTGGTAATTCGACGATTTTAATTGTTTCTGAGTCAAATTTGATTAGTGCATTAAATGTGATATTTTATTTTGATTATTATTGGGTTTTTCCAGTTGTTCGTAAATTATTAAAGAAAATGAAACAAACAAACAAACAAACAAACAAAAAACGAATATAATTAATTTCTATTATTTATACATTCACGCAAATGGCAGCCAGACGAGAAAAAAAATTCTTTAACATTCAAAAGGTTAATGAAAAGTATTGAGAAAATATAATATTTTCCTTAACATAAAAAATTGATAATTTTATTATTTGTTGGAAAATCCGCACTTTAATAAGAACAAAAAAAATTATTTCTTATCATTTGAATTTTCTTCGATTAAATAAAACTTACAGTCTCAAGGTCATACACAGTTTCGGCCATATTTCGTTCTATTTGATGTGTAGTGTAAGCTTTGGTTCAAATGAAAATTAAATAGAAAATTTTATTCAAATTCTACAAACATCTCTATCAAATTTTCCATATTTAATATTTATTTATTTTGTTCAAAACTTAAATTTTTGGTTTTTTTTTTTTTATTGTATTTGATAGAACCGAGAGAGTTACCACTCCATTCCTTCATCACAAAATTATCTACATTTTTTTTTTTTTCGTATAAAGGGCATAAAAAGGTTAAATTGCAAATAAATAAAATGATGGTTACCTTCTACCTTAACTTACACCTTAACATCTAATAAAATCTCTTATTCGTTTTTTTTTCTCCTTTCTTTTTAAATAATAAATTGTATTTACTACATCAGCTATGTGCTTCAAGGTATCTAAATCCAGTAGTCATCTGAACAGAAAAAAAAAAATAAATAAATAAAATAACAAATAAACATTTTCTCCATTCTTTTTTAAGTAGGTAGATAATATTATATTTTATTTTTATTGGTCTGGTAAACATATTATAATACTGTATGTAATACCGCAAGTCTACCAATATTAATATTATTAATATGTGTTTTTATACATATATACAAAATATAATTTCGGCAGACAAAATATAGATATATAAACATAAATTTATATAATATCATATATTGTACTATATAGTATTTATTTATGGTTGTGTTTATATTTGCATTCAAGTCTGTTCCGTACACGTGCTAGAACGAATTATCATCATTTTAAAAAATTGTGTGTTTAAAAATGGTGATAATATAAAAAAAAAATTGTAGACTGTCTTTGTCTATACATTCTGTCTATAAAATCAGCTAGTCTGCTGACGTGTTTTTTTTATTTTATTTATTTTATTTCTTTTCATTTTCAATTTAATTATTGTCTTTTTAGCAAATATAAAAATAGTATTAGTATAAATTAGTGCAAATATTTATGCATAACTTACAGTTAGCACATAGAACATCAGTTTTTTTTTTTTTTTTTTTTTTTTTTTAATTTAAAAGTCGTTATGGATCGAATTTTATACAATGTTAATGATAAATACAATTTTGACCTTGGCACACAGACGGAAACTAGACATATTATCGAATGTATAAGATTATTATATGAGGGCCCGATTGCATCAACCGCGCAACTAAATTTTATTGCATTTTTATCTATCACGTCTGCCAATTTGTTTTTGTTTTTCGTTTTTCTTAATTTGTTGTGGGTATGTGTGTGTGTGTGTGTGTGTGTGTGTGTTTGCTTTTTCGTGTTTTTCACATAAAATTTAATTTACTTCAATCGATATTCGATAATCGATATGCTAAGATTTTCAAACTCGAAACATTATCACCGTTGACTGCGATTTTTTTTATTCTTTTTTTTTTTAAACGGCTTTAAGCAGTTACTTAAACTATTAGTAATTTCTGAGCAACATTAATACATATAATGTAATATTTCAAGCTTCGCAATCTCTATTAAAATCAATCTTATTTATTATTTATATGTGATACATTTATAAAATTGTTAAGAAACAAACCATAATAACTTTTTTTTTTTTATTTATTTAATTCCAGGTTACATTTTGACCATTTTTGTATTTTCGATCATTGGTTTTACTGCTTTTGCACTATTCGGTGTAGTACGTTGTTTGCGAACGACACGTGGAGCTACAGAGGCTCTGGCATTACCAATATCTCTTCTCCGTGAAGATCAAACTCTTCTAAATTCGGAACCGGAACATCCAGTACCCGTAAGTATATTAAATTTTCTGTTGAAAAGAAACAAAAACAAAAAAAAAAACAAAATGTATATCTGTCACGAGTGTCTAGTCCAATAAAATTTAAGCTTAATCCAATATTTATGAAAATAATAAGTAGATAATCGCACTAAACTCATTTTAAGGAATGTTATGACATTTATTATACATATTACTGAAATATATTTGTAGTGGGTAAATTTAATATTATTTGTATGTTAAATATTTACTTTTTTCTCTTAAAAACCAAAAAAGGCAAGAAAAAGAATATTTGAATACGATATTTTTGTGTGCAGAAAGCACATCAGCCGGTATTAAAATATATTAAGCATAACATCGAATATATATTTTTATTAATTGAAATCCTTTGTATACACAATTTTTTATCGCTTTTAGTTTTACAAATTTTTCAAGATGTAAAAAAAAAATAAAAAAATGTTTCAAAATCATTTTTCTTTTAAAATATCTCTTTGTAAATAAAAAATAATAATCAAAATGGACATAGCCATAAGTAATTTAAAAGAACTTTACCACCTGTGCACAAATATTGAAAATATAATCTAATTTTGCACACTGGAAGTACTTATTTCTAAATTATTTCATTTCTCCAATTGATTACTTTTGTTTGTTATGCTATAAGGAATTCTATATTCAGTCGAATTATACACATTTTATGAAATGTGATTGACGCACATCGATATTTTATACGTCATTATACACGGTACTTACTTTTTTCCATTTTTTTTTTCTTTTCTTTTTTTTTTTGTTCTTATTGACCGGACAATTTACATGATTATTTATTCATAATCATTGCTGGCGGCTATACATTTGAGATATTTTAAGCAGATTTCATGATTTATGTTCAATTTGCAATAAGGTCATTAATATTTATATAAAAAAAAAATATTTTTCCGAAATCTAGAATATTTTTAAAACAAAATATGATTCGATTTCTTCAAATCTGTTTTTTTGTTTTTTTTTTTTTATACACATTTAATTTATAAATAAGGCAAATGTTATCAGTTTTAATTTATAATTTTTTTTATACAAAAAAAAAAAATTAATTAATTTCAAATAGATGTTGTCAATTTTCACAGTCTACGATTAAAATCTAACTTTTTTTTTTTATTCATATTACAAACATTTGTATAGAAATCATCTGAAAACCGACTATATATGGCTACAGACACTTTTTTTGTTACCTTTTAAATAGAAATGGTTTTTTTTTAAATAGAAATCTACTATGATTATTAATGGAGCATAAGCCTGAAAATGAATGCCAAATTTTCCATGAATTACTAGATTCATTCAATTTTGTATGTGCCTTAACTTAATTGATACATTCGTTTTTCATAAAATACATTTTCTTGGAAATTGATAATCATTTTATTGTTCGTTAAGTCACAAAAGGCTACTACCTACAATCCATAATTATACGAAGGCTTTTGCTTTTGAGTTCGCTTCTGAATCACGGTACGCGAAATATCGTATTTATCGAGAGATTGACGTAAAAATGATATTCTTGTGAAATATTAAACGTAATCGGAAAGCATTAAATTTATTTGGCTAAAGAAAAACGTATGATTCTTCAATTTATTATCTTATCCGTTGGAATGTCGCATTACAATTCCTTTTGATCACATAATACTATTCGCAGGTTACATTTTTAAGTGGCGTCATGTTAATAACAGAGGTCATCTTTTTTTTTTTTTAGATTTACATACAATTATTGTAGATATATTCTTAACACGATTTCATTTACAGTTTGAAAATGCTTCATTTAATTTCGAAAAGCAACAAATTGTTTTATTAATATTACAATTATTGTAATGTATTGTTTTGTCTACGAAAAATATTATAATATTATACAATTCACAAAAACAGTTATACAATATTTAATTAAATTTCAGAAAATAAATTGAATGTCGGGTGTTGTAAAACATGTCTGAAGATTATCGTTTTAATCTAATTTCGTATACCATATATTATTTATGAGCTTTTATTAGCCGATATAATTACGTTTCTATTCCATAAAAGACATTTAAATTAAACTTATACTTGTCTTTATCAATCGCGATAACGTTTTATTTTATTTTATGTTTGGGTTTTTTTTTTTTGCGTAAAATCACAGTTTGTCAGAATATTGCTGTCCCATGACTCATATCATATCGAAGTATCTCCATTTGATTGTAAAAATTATATAATTAGATAAGCACAGGTAATGGCATTTTTCATCAGCTTGTTTTAATTATAACACAAAATTTCGTATATACCTTGAGTAAATCAAATAGAAACCGATAAAATGTTTTTGTATATTTGTTTGTTTGTATGTGAGTGAGTGTGTGTGTGTGTCTGTCTGTCTGTCTGTCTGTCTGTCTGTCTGTCTGTCTGGCGTATGTTTAGAATTACGGAAATTGGAAATATATATATTTTTTTTTATCTAATTTGTATTAGATTTTAATCTAATTAATATTTTTTGTTTTCTCATTTTATTAAAAATACACAACATAATTAAAACATGCAAACATCATATTTCTCGTTGAATAAAATTTTAAGAATTATTATGAGCAGCAATGCATACTTACCATGTGTGATGTTCATGCATTAATTTCAATTTATTAAAAATAACTATAAAAAAAAATAATAATTATAAATAAATATAAACAATTACAATCACGGGATGGAATTGTGTCAGACGGAAAACATGTTTAATTTTAAACAAAAACCAAAAAAAAAAAAAAAACATAAAAATATTATTAGTGTAATCATTTTTACTGTTGCATTTTAATAATTTTATAAATAGAATATTGACGATTTTGAGTCATTTTAGATTTCACATAAGATTTTTTTTATCTGCAATGAAATGTGTATTTTTAGGTGTCGGTTTCGGCGATGCCAATTTGTAATTTTAATAAATTTATTGCATACAATTTTTTTTTTTTTATTTTCATGAATAATGTTCTTTGTAGCAAAATGTAAGGTGCACAGGCATCGCTAAATAGATTAAGATGAATGAATGATTAAGATGTAATAATATGTATAACTATATTTTCCGATTTAAGTCTGATCTCGATTAATTCAAATTGACATTGATCTGGTAAATATCTTTATTATTTTACTGTTACATTGGTTTTTTTTTTGTATCAATCAAGTTTTTCTTTGCCATCGGCAATCATTTTCAATAAAGTAATAAGTATAATGGTGCCTTCCTGTCTGTTATTTTTTGTTCTTTGTTATTTTTCTTCTTCTTTTTTTTCATATTTTATTTTTTGCATTAAGTATAATTTTACACGAAACATTTTCTGCATGTGTTTTATATTTAAATAAATAAAAAAAAATGAAAAAAAAACAAACCTTGTTCTAAATTTCAACTGCAATTGTTTGAAATCAAAACAATTGTGATATTTATTCCATTCAATTATATTTACTTAATTCAGTATTGTTTTAAGTATTTTATAATCATAAGAGGCACGTTTATGCTGGACAGGGTTGGAACAAATCATGATTTTTTTTTTTTTTCAAAATAATCGGATATTTTTGATTTAAATCAGAATATTTAAATTTTTTCGTATTTTTCTGGAAAATTACGTGAAAAAAATTAAATAAGGAAACATTCGTGTTTATTGCGGTAAATATATCGATGGGCAAGGACCTGTTCGTATTTTTTTTATTATTTTTCCTTTTTTTATTTTACGACGTTTTGATTTGATGTTAATTCAACATCATATTATATAAAATGTAATTTAAAATTATTAATGAATAATATATATAGAAAATATGCCATATTTATTTGTATAATGGTTGAATATCCGTTTCAAAATATTTACGTAAGCTTATTTTATTTCTAACTTAACTTTAAGATTTAAGCGTTATTGATGATCAAGTGAAAATTTAAACACATTTTTCTCATTTAAACGTCTTGAAATGAAAACCAGCTAAATTGTTTCTTCACTTTTTTTTATCACCAAATCTAATTTTGCTGAAAAACTGATCATTTATTGGGTTGGGATTGATCAAATTTATAATGTAATTGTAAGCTGATCATGCTTTTATTATAATTGTTTTGCAAGCAAATATGAGAAATATGAACTGTTTTAAATAGCATATAAAATAAACCAAATGAAATATCGATTTGGAAATCTACTCGTTTTGAAAGCTGCTGAAAGTATTTAATGACAATTATATAGACATAATGATCGGAAAAATAAATAAAAATAAGATAAAATCAATTTAATCACGAATAACCCTTCTAACATATGCAAGAGTAAAGTAAAATATTGACTCCGAAGTAAAATCGCTGATTGGTTAATATATTTCACATGACAGAAATTAACCAATCGTCGATTTTCCTTCAGAGTATATATTTTAGTTTATTCTTGCATATGAAAGAAGGGTAAATCGATTTTTTCGATGTATTTGAATTAATCAAATCAACCCTGATGTTGGAGATACTTTCTTTATTTATTGCATATTTAAAGACAATGCGTCATTTATTTATTACCGAAATAATAACAGAGCAAAAAAAAAAAATATGTATAGTATATAGAGGATAGGTTGGATTAAGTTATACGAATAAGTAACTAAAACAAAAACGTAACAACGTAAATATTTAAAATCATGTCCATTGCACAGATAACACATAAGCAAAAGAAAATTTGAAAATATCTGTAACATGCGCATTAATTGTATTGATATTATGTGTATTAAACATATTAATTAATTTAATTCTTGTGATTTATTTCCAGATGCTATCGGTACAGTCAACTGGTTATGCAGGAATGGAGCGGTTCGGCGTAGATGCCGGCTTAGGATCACCACCCAATGATCGGTATGTAATTTTAATTTAATTTAAAAACAAACAAAAAAATATTTATTTATCGAATCGGAAAGAATTCATGGTTATCGATTTTTTTTTTCTTTTAGAAACCACTTAAATCGGAGAGTGCGATCTGACTCGTTGCAAACACGTGATCTCTTAATAAGTACTGATTCATCTATAATATCAAATAAGCCAGTTAGAAATAATACAACAAATACACACGATCATCATCACCATTATCGTCATCATGCACATAGCGATGTAATGCGTTGTCCACATCATGTCGCTTTACCAGATAGCGAATGGGATCCGTCAGATAGTAATCAAATAAGAAATTCATATCAGGTAAATATAACCTCATGTATAATTATTTAATAATTTAGCTAACACAAGCATCCGACCACCTTATCTATAAGCGTTTTTACGGTGACATAAATCACTTATAATTTTTTTTTTGTTATCAATGCAATTAAAGATAAGAAAATTCTCGAGTGAGTCGTATGTTCTTAATTATAAATGAATTTTGACTTCAATATTTATATGTTCTTCAAAATAATTAATAATAATAATAATAATAATAAGAAGAAGAAGAAGCAAATGGTTAGAACTTTAAACTCCATACGTCTAGCAAATAATAATCAAAATTGAAAGAAAAGAAAAAAATAATAAAGGAAAAATAAGATATAGTCAAAAGTTGCGAGTCTAAGTCTGACAATGTTAATTCAAAGGTTCTAATCGGTTCATATGACAACCGAAACCAATACTAATTTATACATTAAATAATTTAAAAACAGTTTTTCCATTCGTTTTGCTAATTAAGCAAACCCAATCATGGTCATTACAGCATTTTCATTTAGCTCGCTGACAATGCTACTTTTTCCATAATTTATTCGTGAAGTTAACTGAACAGCTGATTGCAACATAAACCATTGTAGGCCACAATCTAAATGTATTTAATAATATTAAAAAATAATAATAATAATAAAAAAATGTATTTTTGTGTAATTTTGTTTGAATATGTAAACAGACTTTAGTCACTATATACTGTTTGCTAATTTAAATGCGTTGGTGCATAATATATTTTTTAATATTATTGCAATTTTTTTTTTCTTTTTTTTAATTAAATAATTATTTATTTTATTTAAAATATATGGTTTAATAGTGAAAATAGCTTACAATCAATTGCAATTTATTAATTTGCTACTTACTGTACATTTTTATTGTTTTTGCTTTAACGTTTATAATTGCATTGCCCAAATTTACAATATCAAATAGAAATAGGTTAAATTAAAAAAAAAAAAAATATGAATTCATTTTGTTATTTTATTAAAATATATAATGATATTTTATATTTTCGATTTACTTACCGTATTTCTATATATGTATTTATATATAATCAGCCGACCGATGACCGACCCTATTTAATTTTTAATAAATTCCTTACCTCAATTTTTATGTCTGTCTTCTTTTGTGGAATATATACGTGCGTATTTTAACGTTTAGTCTGTGTAACCATAGTAGGTTATATTGTTTTTTAATTATCATGTTAACCGGGCGGACGAACATCCGGATTTCAAAATGAATTTTATAATTTGAGACACGTACAAATGTACATAATACCATTTATAAATCATAAATATGCACCTACAGTGTGCCTACCAGCTTTTTGTAGTACCTATAGAAAGAATTACAAACAATAATTAATTATTAATAAAATTAAAATTCTATAATGTTATCGTTAATTAATAATGAAATTTTCCATATTTCTCTTTCATTTCAGCAAGCGGAAATAACTCGAACATACATTAAACCACCTCCAAATAAAACAGCTTTAGACGTTCCAGAACATTCAAATAATTTTTATCCTGCTGCATCAGCATTAAATCTTAATCATCAGCGTGGTGTTGTTACAACAACTAAACAATCTAAACATAATTCATTAGCAAAATTTTTACTACGAATAAGCAGTCCAAAATCACACGAAACTAGTAGCAACAATAGCAGTAGCAGCAGCAGCAGCAGCAGTAGCAGCAGTAGTATGAGCAACAGCATCGGAAATATTAGTAATACAAGTACATTAACTCGGTACAATATTACAACAAATGGTTCATTAAAACCATCTCCATTGCCATCTTATTCGGTGGCACAACACCAATTTCAACCAACATTAACATCGTCTTCAACTGGTGTTGTATTATCGTCGTCCCGAGCGTCGTCCATAACAAATAACTGTTCATCAACAATTAATAAAAGTCGATCAATGTGTAACAATATTAATCATTGTAGTATATCATCGTTATCGACAACGCCAACAACGATGATTAATAATATTATTAATAATTCTGCAAATATTGGTAGTTCGTCATCATTGTCGTCCACAATATCTGTACTAGGAACAAATGCTTCAGCTGAACATCAAATAGTAGATGAAACACCGGAAGAATGCGTAGAATTTGATACAAGTCGACAAAATATTGGAACACCATGATGATAATATTTATTACTTGACCTTATAAAATCCTTATTAAAAATATGACGATATGTGTGTGCATGTGTGTATTGCCTGAATATTCTTCAATTATTTATTGCTATTATAAAATATTCAACCTTATAGTGGCATATGGGTATCAAATGGATGTCCTTGCGGTGATAAGACATAAGATGATTATAGGAAATTGATTGTCAAAAGACAGAGAGAGCTGTGGTCAGTGTTGTTTGTTTGTATTTTTTATCTTTTCATTTTGTTTCTTCTTATTTTTCGAAGTTATAAATATTTTTTATGATGATGATGAAACAACAAACAAACAACAACATAAATAAGCAACATTAGAATTTTTATTAATAATTGTTTATTATGTCACAAAAAAAAACAACAAACAAACGAAAAAAAAAATATATAAGAATATTGCAAGAAATTAAAGACGATGCGACAATATCACAATGACTATTGACTATACTCGAAACAGTGCAAAAAACACTCCGCCAACACACAGCACATATGTTTCATATTTCAACAACAAAAGAAGAAACGATTAAATTAAAAAAAAAGCAAAAAAAAAATTAAATATCTAATATAATAAAATAATAAATAAATTAAAAAAATTATTTTAATTTTTATTTCGTTCTCTTTTTTTTTTTTGTATCAATTAAAAAAAAATGATTATCTTTTACAAAATGTATGAATTATTATTATAAATTAAATTAAATTAAATTAATTAATTATTATTATATTAAAGTTATATAAACATAATTTAATAATTTATGTGCAAGTGAATGATGTGCAACCAATTCAACAATAAGTATAAATAAATTAATTAAAAATTTAAATAATAAAAAGAATTAAATATTACAATTACAACAAAAAAAAACTAAATTAAAATAAAAAGAAATTATTATATTAAAAAAATGATATTAACAATAACAAAAAAAACAAAAAGAAAAACTGAGAAAGATACGAAAAAATAATTAGTAAAATTTATATTATTGTTAATTAAGTTAATTTAATTAAATTAAAACACAACTACAAACATAAAAACAATTATATGTAAAATATTAAAAAAAAAAAATTATATTAAAAATTTAGAAAAAAAAAAAATTTAAATAAAATCACTGTCACATACACTTTACTTACTTACTTACTATTATTACTATATTTATACATGGCTGGGAATGTGTGTAATCTAAAAAAAAAAAAAACAAAAAAATTAATAATTAAAAATAGAAAATCGAAAACTTTTCACTTCATTTTTCCTTGAATATTTTTTGTTCTTCTTTATTTTTTTTCTCATTTTCTCTTTAATTTTTGGATAGGAATGGGAAAGTTGGTTATTACAAAATGTGTTCCTAAATTTTAAATTGCTAAACACAAAAATTAAAAAAAAAATAATAATAATAATAATAAATATTTTTGTTATAACTTCCTTTTTCCTATTAAATATAGAAGACCAAATTTAAAATTTAAAAAAAAAAACAAAAAAAAAATTAAATAAATTAATTAAAACCCTTTTAGTAAGTATTTCTAGGCACAAGTAAATAAATGATATTTGAAAATTGAAATTAAAGAAAATTATAAAAAATTAAAAGAAAAAATACTATTTGCAGTTATTTTGGTTTAGTGAATGAAGTCAAGTTATATATTTGATTGCAGTTTTTTTTTTCTATCTTTTGTGAGAAGACATTCATCTTTTTTCAATCGAGCAACCGTAATGCAGATTCTCTTTTTCGCTTACAAGCTATTCTCCAGTATCATTTCAAGTGAATTTTCCATCAATACTTTGAAACGATAAACTGTAGACATTTTATTCATAACAAATAAACAATTAATTACTAAGTTGTTTTGCAATTAATCATTAACCATAGAGGAGATATTAACCATATTTTACAGTGTGGCATTTAATTTTTTTTATATTGTAAAAGATTTATGGTTTGTAATTATGATGTTGTTAATCTATTATCTGTATGTAACGCAAATCTTTGTTTTTTTTTTCCTTAATAACACGAATGACATTACATTACTATCAATTCGTGATTAATTTCAAAAATATTAGGAGAAAAATCGTTTCATTCATAATTGAAAATTTTCAATTTTCTAACACCAAGCACTTTAAATCTTATCAATTTTGAATGCATAATAATATTTTATATATTGACCTTAAATTATAAATGAAACAGCATGAATTTTCGAACTTATGAAAAGTAATAACTTTATTATAAGGAATTGTTTTTCTGAGGATAATTTATTCAATAATGAGCAAATCAATTGCTAACGCATATGATGAAATCTGGTAATAACTGCTAATATCTACAATTCCATAAATGTTTAATAACTTCATATAAATTAAATTTAAGAAATCCCGAATTTCTTTTCTCTTAATGATGGCGGCAAATGTTCAACCAATGTGACTGGGTTAACACCAACAGCAACTATTTCCGTATCGGCTATCCATAATAAACTGACCAAATGTTCGTAGTCGTTCATTGATTTTAACTTCAATAATGTTAAATTGGATGAGTCTTTTTCCGTGTCGGATGTTTTACTTTTTTTAGAATCTACAGACTGGAAATCTAGAGACTGGAAAACAATGAAACAATAATATAGATTATGTTTTTTTATTATTTTTTTTTTTTGACTAACTACCAGGTAATAATGTAATGAAATATTTTACCTCTGTTTTCTTTAAAACAAACATGAAAGCGTCATTATGCAAAATGAAAACATCTTCATTACGTGGATCAAGAACAATATTTTTAATGGTGTGTGTTTCTTGATTTGATACAAAGTATTTCTTAATTGAACATAGAAAGTTCATATCTTCCAGATGATATTCAAATAGCTGAAGAAACAAAAATCAATAAAATTATATATATTTTTTTTATATTATTAAAATAAACAAATATCAATTTGGACTTCCATATATCACACGTAACTTAACAAGTACGTAACTAAAAAATTACTTTTATTGATGTAAACTATAAAATGAAATGTTATTTCTAATAATTATTGTACATAAATCGTCGGCTGAGAGTTGTTTTGTCGCACATCCATTTTTTTTGAAAGGAAAATAGACCTTTTGTATATGTCGTTAAGGTCTATTTTCCTTTTAAAAAAAAAATGGATGTGCGACAAAACAACTCTCAGCCGACGAAATATCGAATTTATAAACACGTGGCACTTGCCCACACAACCTTGAATATATTGGAGATTCCAATTTTTATAATAATAGCGCAGTTCGTCGCGGTGTAATATAATTGAAATTACCTTTGAATCAGCAAATGCAACGACTAATTTCGGTGAATTTTTATGGATTGCTATTGCAGTTGGTGGTAAAATATATTTTGGTAAGCTGATATGATGCTGCCATTTTTCGTTTACAGTTTTAACTAATTTCCAAACATTTATATTACAACATAATCCAGCACACACCAAATATAAACCACAATTTGAAATTTGAATATGTGATATTGAATCTTTTATCCATTTTGTTGTATTTATTGTTTCTTCATAATAAATATCAACGCCATCATCTGTTGATATTCTAAATACATCAATATTTCCCTTTCGTTTAACTAGAAAAACTTTTTGTGAATCTGCGGAAAATATGCATTTTGTACAAGCTGTAAATTGTTCAGGTAAATCTTTTAGTCTTGTCATTTGTGCTTTTTCATTTTTCTGTAAAGTAATTTTTTTTTTAATATTTAACTAAAACATATTATTATTATAATAGTAATTATGTACTTACTCGATATATTAGGGTAAATATACGGATATCTTGTTCGGTTGAATAAATAACAAATGAACCACTTGGTGAAATGGTTGTGCATACAATGCCTGCGTCATTTTTACTACGAAGTTCAACTATTTTTCCAACCCCCTGAAATTTATGTTAAAAAATTGTATATAAATAAATATTAATAATAACGACTTTTTAAATTACAAATATTGTTAAGAATTTTAAGTTTGCTATTACCTCGTCTAATGTTAAAAACTTTCGTTTCTGTGATTCATCCTCGTCCAATTGAACGGTTTCACTTGGAACGCCCAATTTCCATAATTCAATATAATTTAAATATTTCAAAAGCAATATCCGATTCTGTTCTGCAATAATGGCACAGGGTTGTTGTAAAAATGATCCATATTTGATCATCGAGTGACTAAATTTGTTTTTAGTTGAATATGAAACACCCAAATAGCCATCAATTCCACCAGACAAAACTCGATCTCCAATAAATTGAAGAGATTTCACATCATGTTCATGGACAGGGCGTTGGATAAACTTGACCCATTTTTGTAATGTTTTTACTTCCTTTTTAACAAGAGTCAGAGCATAAAATTTTATTCTCGGATCAATGCCTGCGCATGCAAAACTTGTCTCGTCATCACTGATAGCAACCGAAAGAACATCGCCCACTTTCATTGCTTGAAAATTATCAATTTGAGCACCTAGCTTACCATCCCAAATCGTAATATAGCCACGCGAATCACCAGCAATTATAGTGAAATCTTTTAAAATACCCAGCGACCATACAACTGTTTCTGTTTTAGCCTCAGTTCGACCGGTTGACATTTTGTAAATGGCATGACCGCTTTTAAATTCCCATATGCGAATGATATCAGCTGATCCAGTGACAACAAACTCACCAGAATGATCAAATTTACAACAAATGATTTTTCCCTCTTGTTTATCGAATATTTTTACGTAATTTACGTCTTCATCATCATCATTTACACTAAATACATTCAAATAACCACCTTCTGTACCAACCACAATAAAGTTATTCTGTTTGCTAACATCCATACACCAAGCCGCACTGCCATTTAACAATAGCTTACGTTCCGGTTGCAATGTCTTTAAATTCCATTCAGTTAATTCACCAGTTAGACCGGTTGAAAATAAACGATCATTTACCCATCCCAATGCTTCCACGGAAGCATCTGTTGAACCAATAATGGTTCGTTGTAAATGTGGTGCATACTGCATATCCCATATTTCAATTGATGAATCTTCCCTGAAAATATTAATCATTTAAATACACAATTCAACAATTAATCTCGTTAATACCGAAATTAAAGCATTTTACTAACCTCGAAAGTGCCAATTTAGCGGACTTTTTATTGTAAGCCAAATAGTTAATTGATCTAGGCGACAAATTATAAAAGCGAACATTATGCACTTTGCAAATACCAGTTTGTTTATTATCAATCATCTTCGTTTTAATAATTTATCAGAACAATGTTAACTCTTGTTTGTTTCTTAATAAAAAAAAAAAATTATAATAATTTGCTTTATGCGATACACTTCTTCGCGTACACAAATAAATTATTTTGGGCACATGTTCATCACAATGATGAAGTTAGTTAGTTGTTGGTGCATTGAGCGAATTTGACCAACAACTAACTTCATAATTATTTAATTTTAAGACATTTTTTTTTTCAGGGCGAATGCGCATTAAATTAATATGCAAAAGCAAATGAACAGAAATATTTTGACGTCTATGAAATTGCCGTCTTTCGATTAAACAATAATTAACAAATAACAAAAAAAAAAAAAAAAAACTTAATAAACAAAGATCTAAATAGGTAGACATAGACAATTTTTCTGAAACGAGTACAACTAGTTAAAATCTATTAATAATAAGAGTAGTGTTCACAGAAGAATATGTTTAAATTGATTTTATAGAGAAAAATTGAGATAACAAGTATTTTCAATAAACATTTGAATATACAAAACATGGTGGCATATCGGGTGTACTACAGTTTACTAATAGTTTTTCTGGGTGTGTTATTGCTTATTACTGAATTTTAATAAACATTTTTGGATTAAAACTAATAAAATTTGCGGCACGAAAGTAGATTTAACAATTTGTGAATTAATTTAATTCAAAATAGATTGGAGCAATTTTAACTATTTTCATAATCAAAACAACATCAATAAATTTGAAAATAATATTTGATTTTTAATATAATTTCAGCCCGATTCACTCAAACCGTTTATGGCTCAAGAGTATTAGAATTAAGCGATCGATTTTTGGATGTCCGACATGAAGGTCAATGGTTTGTTATGTTCTATGCACCATGGTGCAGCCATTGTAAAAGAACTGATCCAATTTGGGCACATGTTGCCCAAGCACTAGTCAATACAAATGTACGAGTTGGAAAAATTGATTGTACAAGATTTACAGCAGTTGGCCAACATTTTAATATTCAATCGTATCCAACAATAATGTTGTAAGTATTTACCTAGAAATGTATAGCACTTGCAACTGGGATGAATCGGAGTTATGTTGATATTAGCAAACACCTGCTTATGGAGTTTTGGGTGACTTAAAGCTAAGTTTTTTGTTCTAAAGATTGAGTATATGGATATTGATTATTGACCCACCGTTGGATACAGAATTACATTTTCTTGAAAAATTTCGGTCTTGGATTTGATCTTCGGTAGTTTTCGATTCGTAAAATCTAAATATATATCAATTTTTTTGATTTTTTGTTTTTTAATGATGAGAAATAAATGTTTTTTTTTCGTGCTTTGACGCTTGAAGCCTAGTATGCTACGACTCAGTGAAATGAAAACTTGATGAAATCCTCGTTTTTCCGCCGTGGAATTCTCGCATTTTTTGTAAATGAATTCACCAAGTTTTCATTTAACTCAGTCGTAGCATACTAAGGGTACATAATTATATTATGTCACTATGAGTTGGGGAGGGGTGGGGGGTTATAACGGGGAAAGTGACATTGAATTACGTAAAGGGTAGGGGGGGTTGAAGGAAAAGTGACGTCACTTTTAAATTTTTCCTAAAACTCTAAGGAAGACTATGTGTTTGC
>JAABKK020059469.1:0-34202 GCA_011634745.2 Catotricha subobsoleta
AAAAGAAGGCGTTGTAATAAAAAGAAGGCTTTAAAATACAATTGTAAAGGGAAGGCGATAACATAAGAAGGCTTTATCCGACTGCACCAATTTTAGAAATACATTTAATTCAGTTGTATTGTACATTAATCAGAGTACAGCACATATATATTCTTCTTTTTTTTTTTGTTCTCAAGACTGTTCGGTTTATACTTTTTTTAATAATACGTATTTTTAAAAACAAATTAATTCATTTTTGATACTACATATAATTCAATTTAAACACAAATCTAGTCGCATTGCAATACAAATTTCAAAAATGAAGTATAGCTATAGGGGTCGTGATTTTTTTTTTGTCTTTTTGCTTTTGGAATTAGGGGAAAATTTGCCCGCTTTTTTTTTTAGCGGTATGGCTTCATTTTTTCGACCACGTGTTTTTTTTACATTTCTTACGAAAATGAAGTCGTGTTCCAATCCATTGGCAGCTTGTTTTTATTTTCATATATGTATGATAGGGGTCATCGAATTTTTTAGATCGTTAATTTAAAAATTTGTCTATCAAATGGGAAATAATTCAAAACATATTTTTTATTATTAATATTATGGTAAATCTAATGATGCACAAAGTTTTTAATACATATGTCTAAACACTCTGCATCATCAGAGTTACCAAAATTTTAAAAATATATAAAAATTTCCTGGCAATATGTTAAATAAATAATTCAAAAAAATATATGGTTTTTAAGATTTTGTAACTTTATCAAAAGTTGAATAACTCTTCAAATACAAAAGAAATTTTGTCCATCTTGGAAATGTTTTTAAGGTAATAGAATATTACCTACATTTTTATGAACATTACAGCTTATGTTAATTCCTTCCCCGATACTAGGGCTGGGACTTTTATTCGAATATTCGAATATTATACGAATAATACGAATAATGGTACGAATATGACGAATACTTGCACGAATATTACGAATAATAGTGCGAATATTGCGAATACTTGAATTAGGAATTTTCAGATACTCGTATTATTAGCATTATTCGAATAATCAGTATTCGAATAATACACGAACCGAATATTCGAATATCAATTTTAGCGAATAGTCCCAGCCCTACCCGATACATTTAGTTGAGTAGAAGTGCTAAAAATTACAGTTTTACCTATGGTTTACATATCGTCAAAAATCACATTTGGCAGCAGAAGACGATTTTGATTTTTTTTTGTTTCACACAAAATGAATCAGGAGACCCAGCCGAAGATTTTAGATGGTAAGGCTTAACGATCTGAATAAAAAAAAATCCATTCGATGACCCCTAATGTATATATTTTTTAAATAATTCGCATATTTCTAATAGTACAGAAATGTATATCATATGAAACTAGGGTGAAAATTGAATGATGATATGAGTAAAGCTTTAATATATTATGTACAGAGATGAAACATCTTCCGTCAGACCCAACTCGTTTCATTTACAAGAGGGCTGTCATTTATTTTGCAAATCACCGGGATTAAATCGAATCATTTAGAATAGGTGTTTCACTTAGAGAGGACTCATTTAGAGAGGTTTTAATGTATATGTTAAAATTAATGAGATATTATTAAAAACCTTTGATCCTCTCACACGAATACGCAACTATTGAACGTGGCTTTTCTACAAATGCAGAAACCCTCGTGGAAAATCGAGATGCGCAACGAATTGTTTTTAACTATATCTATCAACATGGAAGTTCGAAAACACAATGACCGCTATTATACTGGCGCTAGGTCAATTCCATATGAAAACGGACAATATCATGGAAAATCCACATTTATTTTCTAAAAACCGTAATAATTCAGCTAAATAAAAATATGGGTATCTCTTTTAGTATCGATACTCTTTCAGATAATTCAAAATAGCGAAATTATATTACACGAATATACCACTCTTGGGTGTAATTAGCGTAAATGGACTATATATACTGGAGATGTTTACGGATAATAAAACAAATACAAAATATTTTTTATTAATCATTTGTGCTGGAGGTTAGATAAAAAAGACAGGGCAGCGGTACATGTAAATGATAGAAATACGACTAGAAGCCATTTTATCAATCATGGTTTAAACTAATTTAAAACTTAACGAAGTTTAACTTGACAGTTCGCATACATGAAAAATGATAAAAACTCAGTTTAAACCACCAAAATCGGCAGTTTAAACTCAGTTTAAAGTTAAACCATGATTGATAAAATAGCCCTAAATAATTATATTTTTATTATGAAACTATACTTTTCGGATAACTACGGTCTTACGGATATTGATGATTTTGCGGATATTGACGGGTTTGCACGTTTTTCCGTATTTTCAAATTTACGGATATCGGTTTTCCGGATAATATTTTAATATAATATATAATATAATATTTTAATATAATATATAATATATAATATAATATTTTGAATACGGATAATAACAGCTCTACTATATACCAAGTTTGGTATTAGCTATTTATTATTAGCATTGCTTAAGTACAGAAATACACACACATACAACAAACGAAATCGCTCCATAATTCAATGAATATTAATTGAACTTTAGACCCCTTTAACTTTAAATTGCAATTTATTATTGTTCATATTTCCATAACTACAAATATGATGATATTTTTTTTTTTTATATTAAAACATACTTTTTAATGGTTAGTGAATAAATAGTGTACTTTTACATAGAAGCATAAAAATTTGTTTCCCGCTAAATTTAAAAATTCTGAATGCAATACGCTTGAAAGGCCGAAAAAAATTCCCCCTTCATCCCCCCTCACTAAAAATCAATTAGAGGGTAAAGAGGGGCAAAATTTTCCGGCCTATTCAGAGAATTGGATTCAGAATTTTTCAGTATACCGGGAAACAAATGTTCATGCTTTTATTCACCCATGGATTACAAGATATTTGGTTTATATAGGGGTTAGAACAATATTTTAGGATCCAAGAAACCATGCATATAACCGTTTATATTGAATTATTGCTAAGGAACCGAAAAAATAAAGGTTTCCTTATTTCGGTTCTTTAACAATAATTCAATATAAATGGATTATATGCTTGGTTTCTTGGATCCTAAATTATTGTTCTAACCCCTCTTAATAGACAATATCGATACTGAAGTGATCGCACTTCATAGAATCAGTAAAAAATTAAGAACCTCTATTTTTAAAATAAAGGTTGTCCAAGCCCTGATTTGTTAGCATTAATATGTCTTGAAATATTATTCCGAGCGATTTTCCAAAACGCTACATACGTAACGCTAAAATGGCCTAATTTTAACCCCCATCTCCCCATTGTAACACCTTGCTACATTTTAATCGACCCCTCTTGCTAAAAACTACATAACAAATATAGAAATTATTTAAAAATAAAATTTAAATTCTGTAATTAGTTTTTTTTATGTATTTTTTGTTTTAATGCTAAAATAAAAAAAAAATCAAATATTTGCTTTTAAAGCAAGTTTTATTGTTATTTATTATTATATTTTAAGGTAAAATTAGAAAATATCTTTAAATTAGTCTTTTGTCCAGAGAGGACCAATAACTTCATCTGTAGCGTTTACATTATCCATTTTACGCATCTTAAGCCCATACTCCACACAGGTTTCTAGAAACTTGACTAACTTGTATAAAAAGAGTGAGATTTGAATGCAAAATCACATATGAATGAAGAGTTCAAAAATGTTTTACTTGAAAATTCAAGCTAAAAAGTGGTTCAATTTCACAACAATTCTTTTTTTTCTTTATTAATTGTTATACAATTTATTTCAATAATTCTGAAAAGAGGTAAACCTCTTGTGAACTTAACTAATTTCTATTCATAAAAGAAAAGAAAACATTTAATCATTTTGAATTAACCGCAAACATAGGGTTCGCTTTCAGTCGCAGGTAGTACCGTGCCAGTGTTCGTAGTTTTCATGGAACGATATTTCTTTGAAAAGTTTCACCGTGGTTTCACGCATGAAATGTTTCAGAAAGAAAAAAACCAAAAAAAACGCCAAAAAATTGGATTAAAGATAGAAAACAACAAAAAATATTAATATTCGTTTGAATTCAATTATTTTTATTATTGTTATTTAATATTTTGTTCAAAATAATATTATATTTAAAAAAACACATATTAATAAATAATATTAATTAAATAAATAATATTAATTAAATAAATAAAAAATTCTTTGTGAAATGTTTCATATAGGGGTTATCCCATATAGAAAGGTACCGTCAGAATTATGTTCCGAATCATGTTCAGAAACTATTTGCATTTCACTCATTACTCTGATGAAATATGAAATGCAAATAGTTTCTGAACATGATTCGGAACATAATTCTGATTGTACGTTTCTATATGGGATACCCGCTTAAGATGGTGAAATCTTTTCATGAAAGGTTTCAAAGTTGAGAAGTTTCATTGAACGCTACGATCACTGGCTACCGTCTACAGTATTACGGTAGCAGAAAAAAGTTCTGACCTTTGCTACTAAGTTTTTAAGTTTTTATTATTATTAATATTAATATATTATTTTTAAACAGATTAAATCTATTAAAAATAATAGATTTCGGGCTTCTTACGGTTCGAGATTTATCCACATGATAATTATTGTTTCTCCTTGTGTTGTGCTGATGTATCTCATTATTTCAAGTCATAGTAATACTGTTTTTTAAAAGATTATGTTTAATTTTGTAAACTAAAGCTAAATTCACATAGATGTAAAAGCCTTTAAATTACATCAAACTTTTACATCCATGTGAATTTAGCTTAAGACGATTGTTTCATAACTACATAACTACTAATATTAAAATTGGTAATATACAAATCAACAGACGGTGTGAGCCTCGGTAATAATTTAAATGTTTTTATCATTCTATTCTGTATCCGTTGTAATTCTTTCATTTTAAAGTCAGAAGTAACATTCCATATGGGATTTAAGTATTTTATATGGGACATAAAATATGCATGATAAATTTGCCATAGTCCATTACTTGTTAAATAGTTTTTGGCTCGAGAGACGGCAAAAATCATGGGGACAACTTTCCGTTTTATCATTTCAATATGTTCAATGTTCATACCAATTCAATCTTTCAGATTTGATTACCAGATTTGAGTTATCATATGTCAAAAATGCATGTAAATATTGAAAATATGTGGTGACACTTGCACCACTTGTCAAATATTTTCAATTTATATTACGCAACGAAATCGTTGCATATTTTGACAAAATTTAGCACACTTTTGTTTTGGTCTACTTTTATCTTTAATTTTTTATTTTTATTGTAATTTAAAATTGACTTAAATATAAAAATAAAGTAAGCATAAATATTTATAATTTTTTTTTTAAATATTTATTAATGGTCTGCAGGTGAATTCTGACCAAAAATTGTAATATAATATCACAAATTTATAGCACAATATTTCAATACAGGGTGGTTCAACTAATATGGGAAATATTTTTTTGTTCTAATATGATGTTATTTAAACCACCCTGTATTAAAATATTGTGATATAAATTTGTGATATTATATCACAATTTTTGGTTAGAATTCACCTGCTGGTGCTGTTTTAAATCATAATAATCTAAAAACAATTCAATTCCTTTAAATATGCACGATGTATGGTTTTCACAACGCAAAAATGTTGAAAGATAAAATATATTCATCGTTCACCGAAAAGTTTACCAAAATTGATGCGTTCGTTGCGTTCGTTGCGTTCGTTGCGTTCGTTGCGTTCGTTGCGTTCGTTGCGTTCGTTACATATTTCAACGAATATAAATCCAGCTTTAAGTTCGGGATTTCGATCTTCGAATTAAAATTAATAATATTTAAAGGCAACTTAAAGAAAAATGGCTGTATAATAAATGTTTTTAATTAACTTATAGAATAATTTAAAAATATATAAAAAAAATGAATCTTTCTCATTGTCATTCTTTTTCATATAGAACATTTTGAGCGAATCATAATGCATTATATCTCTTAGATTGATTGTTTGAACTTTTTGTGACGAAACCGCTCGCTATGAATTATATATTAGAAGAGTCTAAAAATCGTATGAAAGTAGCTGTCATAAATGAACCTGCATAGATTATTTTAGAGTATACAAAATTAGTAGAAAAATAAAGAAAATCTTTTTTTTTATTTTAAAATTTTTGATTTTATTATTTATCCAGTCGCATACATTTTTTGTCCTCTGAGATTACAAAAATTCGACGAAATTTCAAAAAATTACACTAGAAATGTAATTCATTTTTTTACAAGTAGATGTATTATGAAAAAAGGTCTAAAAAATGCAAATCTCAGAGGTCATTTAACAACTCTATAGAAATTTCGCACCAGTTTACATAAAAGATAAAAGGCCAATAGATTTTAGTTAAAACACTTAAATAATACTTCAAACTTTATATTAAATCTCATTTTGATTAAATTTAATACAATTATCATAATAAAATACTTATTTATTCATAAACACTTCTTCAGACATAATTTCACAAGAAATTATTGTACCAACCCTAGAGCACCATCTGTGTGTAAATACGGTGAAGTTCAATTGGGGAAAATGGCTAATAGATGGTTCACAAAGCATGAGATCCGTATTTTTACGATAGAGGCTGCTTTGAAGATATGGTCAATAGGGTAGTTCGTTTTTTGTATGGGAGTTCCAAAAGGTTAAATTTTTCTAGCTCCAAAAGCATTTTTAGATGTGACTGGACCTAAAACGACTAATTTTAATGTAAAGGTTCGAATTTTTTAAAATTTAGCCAGCGCAATCCAGTTGAACTTGTGATATTTTGTGTTTCTGTGTTATCATCTTCTAAGTGCAATAACTTTTGAAATGATTCATGAAACTTAGAAATGTTTTTATTTTCATTCCGGTCAGGTCCTTACATCTTGAATACTACCGCATAAGTGCACACGCTTCTGATTTCAGGGAGGGGTACAATTGAAAAATTAAGATAGGGTATTTTTTTTGACAAAAGTTGCGACCAAAAAAAAAAAAAAAACGGTCTTCACCTTTCAACAACATCGACGATTGCAAAACGGCCTCAAAATAAAGTTGCGAGCAAAAAAAAAAACCGGTCTTCAGTCCTCAAAAAATACCGCGGAAAAAACCGCGGTGAGTGCAAATCGACACCCCCTCCCCCCCACTGTGTATGTATGGATATACGGGTTCAAAGTAAAAAAAATTACAAAATTCGATGATTTTTTCAAAAATTTATCTTTTTTACATCTTTCTTAGCCCCATAACTTTAGAATGGGTTTACAAAACTTCAATATTTTTTTTTTGTTATTCTCAGAATTATATTGCAAACCTCTTTTTTATAGAAACCAAGCCGGTAAATTTTCAAAATATTGAGATAAATACAGCGCTGTATCCAGGTTAGTGCAACTGAGGCAATGCCAGCTCTTAGATTTGCGCTGCAAGCTCTCAAATTTCAATTTCGTACACATATATAGAATAGTAAAGTAATTCGTACACCGAAAGCTTGAAAAAAAAATTGCCTGCGGCGCCTGTACTGAATTAATTTGTTATGTAATACCTAATACGTATCGTGCTGGTTATAATTAAATGCTTTCCTCTTACGTTCACTATTTCGTGGATGATTGAGGCACTGCCAGCTCTCGAAATCCATCCTGGATACAGCGCTGGATAAATATTCGGGAATAAAGTAAAAAAAAAGTCAAGTATAGATGGAAATTTTTTTTGAAAAAATCATCGATACTTGACTTTTTATTGAAATTATGTTAGTGAAATATTAACAATATTATATCGGAAGATGATGATATAGGTGTTATAAAGTGTAGTTCTGAATTTTTGATCGAATTTCATTTAGTTGAACTATCAAAATTAATTTTATAGTGCATTCAATAAATAAAAAAATGCTATAAGTACAATAATTAAATAATTTAATATTTTCTGACCAGCAATACTAGTTTTTTTTATAAAAACTTATTACTTATATTTTACAGGAAATATGACTTCGAATAATAGAACAACCATATGGTTTCTAGAACGTGTGGGCAAAGATGAGAAATACTCCTTAAATATAGGAGAAAACAAAATTGGAAGAGGGGTTGGAGCGAATATAATATTAAACACGGAGTTTGCCAGTCGATTACATTGCAAAATAGAATTGGATGCTCATGATAATATATCATTGATAGACGTAGTAAGTTTTAAATTACATTATTTTTACTAAAAACAGACACATAAAAATATAGATAAACGGTATTTAAGTGCAAGAGCAGATCGTCGATAATATGCAGCTTAATACATTCACATAGGGGAGAAATGCACTGTTGCGATTCCAAGTGAAATGGTTTGTGAAGCGAAATTTAAATTTAAATTTTCTTATCAAAATGGTATTAACATTTCACTGCGATAATTTTTGAGTTTAATATAACATTTACTAATAATTTTCTAATAAAAGTAAACTTCAACACGAATTTTCTATGCTTTACTTTGAATTTTCCAATCATTTCACGAAATCGCAGTGTACTAGCCTTAAGTAGTGGTCAGATCTATTGCCTGGTAAATGATTTTTTGCGCATCTTTTATTTCTGGCTGTAACAATTTCAGCCATGAGAAGATGGTAGGTTCACTACTGCTTCACTTTTTTCTAAGATATTTATGTATTTACGCAATAAAAGCATATTTCTAAAATAATTTGTTCTTTTTTAACTTCCTAAAATATTAATTTTGTTATGCAATTTAATGCGTTTTTTTTTGCTTTTCCTAAAATAGTCTCGAAATGGCACATATATAAATAATGTGCAGTTGCTCAACCATAAAGTTTGGTTACGTCCCGAAGATACTATCGGTATAGGTTGTAATGAAGATATAATTACCTTAAGTAGCGAAAAAGGTTTCATCTTTAAATTGAAAAAGAAATTGCCAATGATGGCTGTCATTTTAGGATCAGATGAACATCAAAAAAATGGAAATGATGTTGATCAGAGTGAAGTTATTGATTATACTAATAATATAAATCAAGATATTGATATTTCTGAGTTGGAATACGCACAGCAATCTGTACTGGATATAAAGGATGAGGTAAATCGTTCTGAATTTTTAGAAAACGACGATGTCCTATCTATTGAAGAAACACCAATTGTCGAACAAAAAAAAAGAAAATCCGAAAAATGGGACGGTAGGCCACTATCAAAAGTTGCTTCTCATTTAATTAGTAGTTCTGATCATGAAAGACAAGATTCATTCAATTGGAAGCATTCAAATTCTTCAGTATTTAAAATGAAATCTCAAGATGATAATGTAATGAAATTTCTGACTCAATATGCAAAAAGCATGAATAAAAACGAAGAACTACCATCTACGTCTAATAACATTATTCAAAACAATGTCTGGCAACGGCAGAGAATGTCATCTTTATCAAATGAGTGTTCTCCATCAACTTTATCTTCATTTAGCCCATTTTCGCCTTTGTCTTCGCCTATCTTATCAACAACTTTCGTCTCGCCCAATTCCATCTCTACACCAACTAAGCAAGAAGAAAACTACACGTTCAATCAAATGGATTCAAATCGTCTTTTATATATTAATAAAAATGTGCATAATTCAAAGAAAACAATTTTTCAAATGAATCCCATTCATCGCATAATTAGCGATATTACCAGCTGGGATGTAAATTGGCTACGTAATAAAGTTTTTTATCCACCAGTGAATGGTGTGAATTTTAATGGTTCAGCAATGGTTCAGCAATTTCAAGGATTCGATGATTTTGAAAGGTAATAGTTAATAATATTCTTTCATTTCAATAAATGATTAAATCGAATTACTTGATCAATTTGCTATGATTTTAAAATCTCAAATTGCATGTAACATAAACTATAGTTTCAACAGTAAATTATTTACTTATTTTAGAACTATTGTTCCATTAATGAAATGTGAGCTCTGGGCTGATATTCAAAGTGAATACAAAAACGAATTAAAAATTAAAATTCGATTAAATGACATAAATTTTGAGATCAGAGGAGAAACAAAACGCTATATTTATCATTGTCAAGGTAATTACAGTCTTCGCTAATATTTTATTGAAAAAAATAATAATAATAATTCTATAAATCTTGCAGTGGTTTCGGACACTACTGTCTCGCTACAGTCTGGCGATTTTATTATTGTGACACTTGAAAATCTAGATTTTTTCGCTTACATAACAGAGGAAACAGGTAAAATATAAAAAATAGAAAATAAAATAAAAATTTGCGTTAAATAAACTACATTTTTATTTAAAAGTATCTGGCTGCTCAACATATTTTTCAATGGAATCTGTACATGGTCCAGCCAACAAATATCCCCAAACACTAATTTCAGTTGTGCCGATTAAAAATATTCAAGCACATTTAAAACTATTCAACGCTGTTTTTGCTGTAAAGGATTCACCATTAAAAAATTCAATTTTGAATGTGGAAAAAAATCCAAATACTGGAGAATGCATTGGCGCAGCATACGATGTTGCTAATTTATTCGTAAGTAACATCATTTGAAAATTGTTATTAGTTACAACCAATTTCAGATTAATAAATTTTCGTTTTAGGCGAAATTAAGTGAGAAGCAATTACACATTCTCAATACACTATATAATCAACATTTAAGCCTATCATCGAGTTTAACATTAATTGATGGACCGCCAGGTTAGTTTTTAAGCTCTTATTAAGCTCCCAATGGCAAGAAAATATGTTTCGCATCGCAATTCTTATGTTATTAATTTTAGATGACTTTTTATATTAATTTAATTTCATTTTTTTTTTTAATTTTTTAGGAACAGGCAAAACTCGTATTATTTGTGAATATATTTTGCAAATAATTTTTGGTAAAAAATCTACAAAAATCTTGTTTTTATCAACCAGCGATGCAGCTGCAAATAGTATGGCAGCATTATTATTGAAGATTCGGTCGAAAATTGCCGACACGTGTAAGTGTATAAAATCATATGTATTCAATTCATTTAAGTTTGCCAATGATTTTGTATTTTCTACCAATATTCAAATTAAAAAATTGCATGGTTAAATGGCACGAAGCTTTACTTAGTAGAGTTTTTTTTTTTAGCAATACAACCGGCTAAGAGTTTATTTTTGTCTTTTATTTTGTCTATAGATAAAAATCAATATATGAGCGTTGTTCGATTTTATGGATCAAAGGATGTCAAGAAATATCCCAAAATGTTAAATGGAGTTAACATTATTTGTACAACTTTACGAAGCTGTGTTGATTTATTGCCGTAAGTTAAACGCACTTTGAAATTGGCCTTTTAAAGAAATAATAATTAATGTTTATTTTTGCTTCTCTTTTAATTTCCTTAGATTAGCCAATAGTTTTGGAGTGTGCATAATAGATGAGGCAACAAAGTGTATAGAACCGTGGTCATTATTGCCACTTCTATTTAAAGTAAGATCACTTTTATTAGTTGGTGATTCAAGACAATTACCCAAGGATGCTATATCCATAGTATGTATTTTGATTTGACAACATTTACATTTTATATGCATTCAAAAATTTACACCGTAACAATATTAATTTTTGTCATAGTTTAAATATACATTTTATAGAAATCAATCAATTATTATAATTTATAATTTATAACCAGCCGACCAATTCTCAAGTTTTCTCGGATCCGGTATTTTGAATGATTTTATATTTTAGATAATACAGTTTTTTTTTTAAATATTACATTCGGTAATATTCAAGTAATAATAACCATGATAGCTATAAGCGTTTATATGAAATTTCAGAAGCAGTATTACTATTAAATATAATAAGAAAACTTTTGGTACACCCGCCGACATTTCACTAATAGCGACCTAAAATTTCACTTTTTCGATTTTATCGGTAGTAAGAAAAAATAAAAATATAAAGTAAAATATATTGAACATACAATCTTCATTTATATATTTATTTATTTTAACTTTTTATTTTTATTTGTATTCCCATGTTAGTTAATACAAATTGTATTATGAATATGCTTAAATGTTCAATATTTATGAAGATAAATAAATAAATAAATAAATATATTGATAATAGTCAATGTAATAATTACACTGCCATGCAAGCCATATTCTGGATATTCTATTGAACATTAATCAATATATAAAAAATTTCATAACTAAATACGTAATTTTAATAAATATTTTATCTGAAATTAAATTGCTTTTGTAGGAATGTAAAACTAAATGAATTTACATTGTTTTCACTAATCACAATTAATTGTTATTTTGAGTTCATTTTTTTTTTTTTTAAATTAACAACAAGCACCAATTGTAAAAAATGTTTCACTTTTTTAAATGAGAACATAGTCTATAAAATTTAACATAATTGACGAAATAAAATAAAATATTACTTTAATTCACTTTCGTTAATATAGAATAGTTCGTTCGTCTATGGATAGATAGCATAACAGATAGATGGAAATCTACACTGATTGAATAATAATAATAATAATAATAATACGACACAAATATGTATTAGGACGACTCATTTTAATATGGGAAATAAAAAATTCCGTATTTCAGGGTAATAGCTATTTTTGAGATAAAATTTTGGGGCCCATTGGATCAAACTGTAACGTGGGCTTTTGATTTCAATTTCTTACATAGATATAATATAATTTTTTTTTTTTAATTTTAACTAGGGATTTTTAATCAAAAATTTATTTTATCATCAGCGCATGGAACTGTTTGGTCCAATGGGTTGCTTTATTTTTTCTTGAAAATAAACAATCTGTATAACTAACCATCATCCTGTAATACAAGCAGTTGGTTTTTTGGGTCACCCTAATATGTATACACAAAAATAAATAAAATGAATTCGGAATAAATAAAAATTAATAATAAATTCAAGTTCAAGACAAGAAATTATTTGTGGCTTTTTCGAATCATACGTAATTACTCTTAATTATTACAAATAAATTTATTTTAATTGAACATGTCGAATAAGGCAAGAGACATTTCAAATTCAAATTATTTTAGTAAATTAATAAGTAACTTCCTATTATTTAATTAATGTCTTTTATTTTTATTTTGTGCACTTGAATTTGAATTATTTTTATTTATTTATTGTTATTAAATAGTCGTTTTAAAGAAAAATTAAATTTATGTATTTAAGCGAAATATAATTTATACAATTGATCTCAACAAAACTATATTAAATAATAATGCCAAATATTTTAGTTAGAATTTTTTTAAAAATCTTTTCTTTTTTTTAGGAATGCAGAAATAAAGGTCTCAGACAATCGCTGTTTAGTCGACTTAAAGGAAATGCATTGACATTTACGCTAAATGAACAGTATCGAATGCATCCAAATATTTGCCAATGGACGAATAGATACTTTTATAATACAGATAATATTAAATCTACAGTTTCAATTGATTCACGTTTTCAATTGAACGAGTATATCATACTTAACCATCATAATACAGATGTACCAACTTCAATTTTAAGACTTTTATCAGCGATTGTCGCGATTCTAAACCCAGAAAATTTTTCATTTGGTATTATAACACCGTTCCTTAATCAAAAGACCCAAATAATTCGGCAATTGAGGTTAGCACTATAACAGTAATTTTAAATTTAACAATAAATAATAGCTCATATATTTTCCGAACAGTATTAATTCAGCCGTACAAAGATTTTGCAATGATGTTAATACCATTGATGCTTTTGAAGGAGAAGAGAGAGACATAATTATAATCGTAATTGATGGTATGACTAATTACGAAAACATATTTACAAAACAATGGTTAACATTGGCGACAACACGTGCCAAAAAATGTTTATTAATGTTTGGGAATTTTGATTCAGTCAAAGAACAGGTAAAAAAATAATTATACAATTTTTCTACGATGAACAATAGCTTTAAATTTAATTCAGGTTATATACAATTGTATTCTCAACATGCTGATTTTTAATCTTTTTATTTTCTATAATTTAAACATGTATTTTCTTTATTTATTTTAGAGCGGCGGTTTATGGCATTCAATGCTGGCTGATGCTGAAGAGAGAAAATGCTTGATGCCTTTAACGGACATCAACAATAAGTATCATATTATAAATATTTTATTAAAAAAAAAGAATGTTAAAAAATTCTAATTATTCTTAAGAATAATTTTTTCTTTAAAATTTTAAGATTGAGATGGATAATTTCAAATAAATTTTTATTTAATCAATTGTTGAATTGTGAATTCAATAAGGATATAAGTACTTAATTTTCTAACCGATCACTAAGGTTGAAATGATAATTCACAGCGTAAATTACCAATTATTTTAAATTACGTTATTTTAAAAAAGTTAACCGACTCATAGATGGGCAAATACCGTATTATAAGCATAATTTAAACTTTATTAAATGTAAAACATTTGATAACATTCACCGTAGATTACCAGTTTAGACCATCATTACTAAATATAATAATTTCTTATAGTTCTATTAAATAAATGATAATTTTTTGCTTGCCTTATGGAAAATCCCGATGGATATTTTAAGTAACGATTACTTTATACACCAAAAATATAATAATAATAATAATCATAATCATAATCATAATCATAAACATAATAATTAATAATCAATAATTAGTAATCTTCAATTAGTATACCAAGAAGTATAGCCTAAAATTAGTTTTTTTTTGAAATAGAGAAAATAAATATTTTTTCATTCATGATATTTTTTATTGACCATCTTAATTTAATCAGAGAATATGTACAATTTTAACACCAACCAAATTGTATCGTTATTTATGAAACTATAAAAAAAAATAATAATAATATGTAATATAAACTTATCAACATTTTATTTCACTTATTTAATAAAAATTTAATTTCTTTAAATATTTTTTAAAAGTTATTTTAAAGTTATCGTTTTATTTAATAACTTATTCAATATTTTCTAAGTAGCTGCGCCACGGATTACCAATTTAAGAATACTTGTAATTGTTGATTTTACTTAAGTACAATTTTTTATAAAAGTCTTGAGCAAGTATCTTCTTACATAAACGCTCAATACAATCAAATGCATTTTAAATACGTTTTATCAAAGCATGGACTTAAACTTAAAACTTCTAAGTGCCCACTACTTATCAGTACTTGCTTTGATTGAAATAATACCTGCATTTTAAATGCGTTTCAATATATATTGAGTATTTATGTGAAAAGATACTTGCCTAAGCATTTTTTTTTTATAAAAGAAAAAGATTTTCATTATAATTGACAAGTAAATGTACTCTTAAATTAGTACTGAATAACAAGGTATTTTTATAATCGGAAAGCTATTCACTCGTGCAGCAATATAAAGAAAAATTGTTATTTGTATATTAAGTTATGTTAAGTAATCTACAAAAAATATTATTTTTATTATTCAAAGAAAATATTTGCACGAAAAATATTGTGGAATTAAAAAATAAACTAAGTAGTGTAAGTATTAATATTTTTTCGAAGCATAATTATGGTTTTCACAGAAAATTCTCCTTGATTATCAGTCATACAAAATAAGAAAAATTGATTTATATAAATCGCTAACTAAAAGATGGGACATGTTTATATTTTTCGAAGAATTAGGTTATTAATTTGGTTTAATTAATAAGTTGGTTAAATTTTGTAATTGAACTTGCGTGTATTGTAAAAACGGGACGTGTCCAACACATCGTGGGTGATCTGGTATTAGGTGCTATCTACAAATACAAATGTTACGAAATGGATAAGAATGTATAATTGTATGATACTATTCGTAACATATGCTATATGCATATAGCTGTTTATGCTTTTCGTAGCATTTGTAGATAGCACTTAATGCAAGATCACCGACGATGTGTGTAACGAAATATCCGTTCAAATTATCATCATTATCAAGGGTATTGGTACTCGTACAAAGTACAACCATGCGATATAGGTTATCATCGATAAAGATCGCGATATAGTATTGGTATAGAAATTCGTATTTATTCAATCTGTATCCTGTATAGATTTTACCTTTATCGCATATTTTGATTGTATTTTAAAATATTATTTTCTAATGGGAACCAGACGCAATCCAGTATCTTACACATTCTATCTTTATTTGATTTCCATAAAGATTTCACTTTTATCGAATCTTTAGTCTACATTTACTTAATTTCTTTATATAGATTTTTGTCTTTATTCTAACTTTATTTGATTTCTTGTTTTTTTTTCTTCCAATTAAGTGGGAGGATTTTGAGGATTAATATATACCAAAAGATGCAAAATATTTTTCTCTTCAAAGTAGGTTTTAAGCTATTTCGTTTTTCGGTCATGAGACCTAATTTAATGAAAAAAGTTAGGAAAAAATATAATTTTTTGATTTTTTTTTCAGGTTTGAGTGGACAGATCTTAAATTTTAACCAAAACATGCACAAGATTCTGCGATTTAAAAAAAAAACCGGAATGAACAAATTATTTTTGTGTGTTTCTTTATCGAAACTGTACCGAATATAGATTTTCAGTATAGGTTCAATACTGGTTGTATACTGCATGGTTGTTTCATAGTTAATAATTTCTTGGCTAATTAGGACCAATAAATACAGAAATATGTAATAGAAAAGCTATTCTTTTTAAATCTTAAACAAAACGGGGACATGTTACTCAGTTAACTGAAAAAAGGTGACATGTAAATAACAAAATTCTTTAATAATTATAATGAAAAATTTATTTTTTATTTTCTTTTATTGCAATTTTGTTTATTAGCGACATCGCTATGTATATGGAAACTTTCATAATTTACAAACAATAATATCGATAGCGATACTTATTTTTATGATCCCTGAAAAATTTCAAAAGATGTTCCCTTTTTACAGTCTATGATTCATATACAGTGCATAACTGCATAATATATTCAATATTCATAAGTAGTTATTTTTATTTCATAAATAACTATATTTATAATATAATATTATTAAGTAATAAAGTTATTGAAATTCACGTGGCGGTTACTAAAAATTTATTCCCCATTATTATGGTAGGCAAAACATAGCAGCAACGTCATTACTTCAATTTATTAAAAAAAAAAAAAAAATTAATAGGAGGTTACTAAATATATAGTGGCGTCAATTTAATCATTACCAAAAACGCTCCTGGAGTGATTTAATGAAAATCACAAAAAATACGCTACTTGGTAATTCTCCTCATAAATATATTATTTACACCTTTTCCAAAATTAAAACTAAAAATGATTAATAAAATAAATTATTTTGTATTTGCTTTATTATCCGTAAAAACGTTATACTCCGAAAAACCGTCGATATCCCTTAAACTGGAAAAACCGAAAAAACCGTCCAACCGGATATTTTTTTGGGTAATATCCGTATATCCGTACTTTCAAAATCCGGATAACGAAAATCCAGTTTTTATTAACAGCTCTAATAACATAAAGATGTAATATTTATTAGAAATATATTATATAGAAAAATTGATTAATTTAAACAATACAATATATTTCATTGAGTCCAACAAATTTTAGGAAATACGTAAGAAAATATAGAAGTAATTAATTGCATATCGAATGTACATTATTATTTTGTTAGTATTTTGGATCATTTACATTAAATAAAAAAAATGCTCTTAATTTTTTCTCATGAAATAAACCTTGTTTTTTACTTAATTGACAAAGACAATATAATTCTTTGTATATAACAGTATATAAACAAACATTATTTCAAATTGATGATTGAGTATTTATAAGCTTTTAAATTTCTATAATTTAAGAAAAATATCCATTATTAATTTGCAATATATTATTACTTATTATTGTGTATAAAATAAATGGTTATAAATAAGTATATACAAATATGCGTATAATGTGTATACTGTATATGTACGGAAATTAGTCATTCGGAACTACACACACTTCCCTACGAATTATACTTAGTTTATTCTAAACGATGTGATGAATTATTTTAATTTTTCCACATTGTCATAGAACACATAACATGAAACATGCATACCTATAATGAAATCACGCAAAGAACAGATATATGAAATAAATAATTTATAACTTTAAGAACTAAAATATTCTCTTTGATTTTTGTTATCGTCATTAATATTATATCTATAGAAGTTTCTTAAATTAATTTAAGACTTTACACTTAAACTAAAGGGAAACCGAATTGAACCAAGCTAATTTCTAAGAACTTTAGTTTTTTTGTTTTTAGAACTGAACCCATCGTACTAAGACTACCATGAACTGAACCAATCTTTTTTTTTATTTTCACATTATTATAATGAAATGTATATATGAAGTGATCTTTTCAGTAGGGTGTATAATTTATTATGAAAATGCATAAAAAGGGGAATATTACATGCGCACTAATAACATTGATATGAAATCCGAATAATTATCTACCGCATACTTTTGTAACCAACGGTTATTCTACACTAAATATTTCTGAAGTTTACAAATACCATTATCTGTACGTAACGTATTTTCATATAATACACAATTAAAAATATTTTTATTTGTGGCTAGCGTACTCTATTTGTATTTATATTTCAATGTATTATCAATTTACACATACAAGCAAGATATTAATTTTTTTTTTCTGACGCTATGAATTATTTTCATAACATTTTCTTTGCCTGATACACAAAACACAACTACAAATGTAAATCTACAGTTTATTTATGTTGAAAATACCGCGAAAATGCACGACTTTTCCGTTACATTTGTATGTGTGCTAAACGTAAAATGTTGTCTACCTTATAATCGGAATGTGAATCGGAAAAGAGAAAAGGCCTTTCGATTATCATCAGTTGAGATTCGGCCACCGTTTGACTCACTTCTATATGAGATTCGTTTTAAATTTAATAAAATTGTTTTTATATCTAAGACTAGGTGTATAATAAGTTATATACTTTAAATCTAAATTTATTGTAACATTTTTAAGTATGTTAAAATGAAATAAAATTTATTTCATTATTATTTTTATTTTTACTTTGATTCAAATTTATCTTATTGGTATTGAAATTGAAATAAAGAATTTGGTGCATAAGTAAGATAATCCTTATTTTGGAGAAGTTAATATCGTTTTCAACTTATTTCTTTTTTTTATCACTTTTTTTTTATTTTTTCTTGTTATTTTAAATTAATACAAAAAATTCTCAATTTTCTTTGTTTTTCTTTTTTTTTCAGTTTTAATGTAAAAAAAAAAAAAAATTATTATAATAAAAATTATCAGTAGTTCATAATAAATATTTAAATTTACATGTTGTGTAAAATAAAAGTGAATAAATTCATTAATTTTATATATTTAAATTATCTAGTTAATAAAAACGTGAAATTTGTTATCGAAATTGACGAAATTAATTTCAATTTATTGTTACCATTCACTGCCTGATAGCCTTATAAATTTATAAAATATTTTTAGATTCACAATTGTCTAAGCTAATCGAAATAGCGACCAAATTTCTTAGATAAGAAAACCATTTTTATTTTCCCTAACTGAATATTTTAAGTATATCCAATTTTATGATAAATCATTCAAGCAAAAATAAAGAAGTAAAAATGTCAACTATCAGGTAATTTCTTAGGTCGCAATGAAATTTGGAAATGCCAAAAAAAAAAAAAAATATTCATTCACAAATCTTTTTAGTAAGCATTAAGTTTTACAAACTTAAGTGTATAAATTTATTTTTAGAAAAATAATTTCTTGTTTTCTTATTTTTGCTAATAAGTAAGTACTATTTTGGAAGGTTTATTTCGAATTCTGTAAATTCGAAGTTTAGTAAACACGATGCTCTATTATTTTCTATTTATTTTTATTATTTTTTTGCTACTTTCAGAAATGTTTAATCATAGAAAAGTCTTAATATCAAATGGAACTTTTATCGTTCGTTCATTTTTTATTTATTCTGATTTTTTCATTATAAAAAGATATATATTTTTTCTATAAACATTAGGAGCGACTAGCAAAATATAAATGTACGTTGCTGAATCGAACATTCGGAACGTATTGTAATGACGACAGATTTACAATATAACATATTTTAAGCTCTTATTTTATTTCTGACAATAGCGCGACGCGTCATTTTCTCATATTAAACAAGCACATCCATAAAAAAAAAAAGAAGAAAGAAAAATAGAAAAAAGTCAAAAGGGAAGTATATTAGTGGAAATTGTGGAGTATGGGTGAAAAGCTTGAGGGCGGTAAATTGTTTTTCGTTATCAGATGTAGACCTATAAGTTAAGTAGGTACATAGTTAATGTCTACTTAAATTATTATTATTATTATTATTATCATTATCATTATCATTATCATTATTATTATTATTATTATACATATAGAAATATTTTAATCAATAGAAACGGTTATTTGAACATATCTACTAGCAGATAGGTAACAAAATGATAATATGTGTATGTTTGCGATAAAATGCCATAAATCATAATAGGTATCCGTCTATCTAAATAGTCAATTTATAAAAATTTATACGAAAATCCTCTGTTTTTCTAGATAAATGCAACGTCATATGTATGTGCTCGGGGTCGGGTGTTTTCTATCGATAATAATTTTGTTATTCGTTCTATCCATTTTTTTTTCTTCCTTTTTGTTTGTTGTAAATATAATAATTTCCTAAAAATATTGCGTTATATTATTTTTTTTTTTTTTTATGTGTTTTTCTATAATGTTTTTCAGTTAAACCATGACAAAACATTATTCATAAAAAAATATTAAATATTAATGTTTGTAACAAAGTGCTACTTTTTGTTCAGAAAATAAATGTTGTTTTTTTTTCTCCTTTTGGTGGTATATTGAATGAAATAATAGAAAAGAGTAAAGAAATAATATAAAGAATATTGTAAAAACATTTGTGATAACAACAATTTTTGGTGGCTATTGTATTATAAAGTTTATTTATATTATTGAGCTTATTGTGTAACGAAAGGGTGAATACATACTTCGTATCACATACACAAAAGAAAGAAATAATAAAGAACGTGACAAATATTTTGCAACGATTTAAAAAAATCTTCTATATTAATTCAAAATTATCAACAACAACAACAACAAAAAATTTAAATGAATAGAAAATTTATAAAAAAATAAAAATCAGTTAACAAAGTCGTAAATATGGGGTAGTTTTGTGTGTAATTTAGTGATTATCGCATTTATAAAATATAGACAACGCATAAAATGAAATCAATAACATAGAATGCAGTACTTATAAAAGAATATAATGCGATAATGAACAAGTGAATAAATTTTATTTTATTAGAAATTAATTGTAAAGAGATTTTATTCCCAGAAAATATAATTACTTTTAATTATATTTGTAATGAAAACAACATATAATTATTAAAAGTATATATCATTCATACGGAATATTGTCAATATATACACCATTCAACCGTAGACTGTTTCGAAATATAACGACTCTCCGCCAGACGGTCGATTCGTTCAGCTATAAAATTCAAACAATATTACGCAAGTTATTAATAGGTAAGTTAATATTTTGTTTACATAATTTTTCCTAACAAAATTTTGAACGACAGACTTAATGATATATCGATTGATCGATTGAACAAGTTTTTTTTTTTTTTTTTTATATAGACAAAAAAAAAATCTTGTATTAAAATTTAGTGCCAATCGAATTGTTGATTGACAATTGATTGGTCAATTAAATTGTTAGGTAGCTTTTATTTTCTTATTAAAAATACTTGAATTTAGCTTATTACTTTTGTTGTTAGTTTTAAGGATATTGAGACCAAAACTTTTTAACCGACATTTTTAGTTGAGCTTATACATATAATAATGTTAAAATTGATATATTTAAAAATGAAACAATATTGTTTCACAAACATTTGTATTATAATAATTATAATAATAATAATAATAATAATAATAATAATAATAATAAAAGTTTTATTTGTTGATATAAATAAATGTATTGATGTTTATTTATTTATTTTTTCCTTTATTTAAATATACGAAATGTAATATAAAAAATGAATAATATTACAAGCAAAAGTCGTATGTATTTGTGAAACAATAATTTTCAATCGTGTTCTTTATATACTGAAAGAAAATACTTCAATACATACCAAAATGAAACCATAATGTAAAATATATCCTAAATTAGGTTAATTTTCCTTCCAATTTCATTTGGTACACATACTGTTTCCAAAAGTTTAACTACTTTTAAATGCCTCACGTTTTCTCCCCCATAATTCCTGTATATTTAAACAAAAAATATAAATAAAATAAAAATATCTGAAGTATCTACTTATGTATTAAATGTTGTAACAAATATTATAATTATGCTCTTTATGAGCTGTAAAACTATGGATGAGATAGCAACATCTCATATTCTATATTATAATTGTAGTCATAAATCATCAGCGAATATCATTGTACTTGATGGCCTAAATTATTTATGTAAATTATTATTTCAAAAAAAAAACGAAGTAAAAAATGAAAAAAATGGAAGAAAAAAATATTAATTTTGGCTCATTGTTCTCGTCGTTTTCTATACCATATATTACCATCACAGAAACAAAAGAAACTATGAGGTTGAAATAAAAAAAAAATCATTATAATTTGCTCTGGTTTTCTGCTTAGCTACGTCATTATTTGATCTGAAAATTCATATTTTGTTCTACAAAAGCAATATAAGTAATACAAATTATACTTTAGTTATACTCTCGTCGCATTATAGCCTACGTATCAATGCTTTACGTGTTCTACATTTACAACTACACAAACTGTAAAGCAATGTATCACTTGTATCGATTAGATTTTTTTTGTTATTTTTTTCTTTTTTTTGTTGTTTGACGGGACTCTGGCTCACATTTACTTGTTCTTGTTTTTGCCAATCATTTACTCTTTTTTGTGCCTTGCAAAGTATATTCAAATAATAGCCAAAATTTGAAATATTTTACAAAATCAGAAAATAATTTCTTCATTCAATCCATATATTGTTCTTGGCATTATATGTTCTTAGTTCACATAGTTTGGTACATTTAAGTAGTGTTTAGTTTTTTCCGTATTTTTTATTTAAAATTTCTGTTCTATTGAATTCACTGTTGAGGTTTTTTTTTTTTATTATTTGTACCTATCTCTTTTTTTTTATGAATAGTAGATAACAGCGATTGTTTGCAATAATTTTGGTTTGAAAATTAAAATTAAACTTTAATTTGAGTCTCTCGCATAACCTTCGAAACTAAAGGCGAGAAACTCAAAATTGTTTAAATAATTTAAATTGGCTTAATACATCCTTGGCAATAGAAAATATTTTTATTCCAAGTGTAGCTGTTCTGCATTTTATCAATGAAATAATTTAAATATAAGTCAGAGTCAGAAGGAAAGGGCATGTTTCAACTTACCTTTATGATGTTCATCGTATATTTATGACGATTGAGCCTATATATTATAACGATTGAGACGACTGATAGATATGAATATAATTGACTCATATATAAGATGCATACTCGAATAGAAAAAACATATTTAAATCGTAAATATTGAAATATGTATATTCGTTCTAACGCATATATTATTGACATCATCATAATAAGTAATATCGAAAAAAAAAAATTGCTTAAAAAAATGGAAGCTATTTTTATAATCGTGAGTTTCAACGTTTACATGTTTGAATAAAATTATTTTTAATGCGATTTCTTTTTATTAATTTCATTCCAAATGAAAATTAGAAAAATAACACTTTAAGGAAAATCATGTGTTGTACAAAATTGATTTTTATTTTTCGATGTTCAAACTCTATTTATTTTTTCGATGTTCCATCGTACATTCAATCTATCTATCCATCGACAAAAATAGTCGATGGAATGAAAACACCGATTGGGTGATATGCAAACTTGAACTATTTACGATGTACATAATACATATACGATGCATCAGATGTCAACTCGAACGCACAATCACTTAATATTTAAAATCGCATCCATCATAGTTATAAGTTCAAACATGCTCATATAAGCAAAAACCTGCGATATTTATTTTCAATTGGCTTGAAAAACAACACATTTAATAAAAACTCACCGCTATTTACAATTCACATTCTTTAATAAATTTGAAGAATTTATCAATTCTATTGAACTAAACATAAAAAAAACTATCAGTTCGTATAAAACGGACAACACGATCAAACAATATATAGCTAAAAAAAAAAAGATAAATAAATAAAAAATAAGTCTAAATTATTCTTTACCATGTCTCCATAAGCTTAAGCATTTGGCATTTTGCCGTGATTTTTGGAAGAAGTGCTTTTTTGTCTAGACATTGTTCCCGATTTCAGTACGATATAAGCTCGCTCGTTCTTTCGTAGGTCTTTAGTTTGTTAGCGCAAAAAAACTATTTCTTATGGTTAAAAACAACAAACCCTAAAGCGCAGATACGATAAACATGACAACCGTTGCGTATAATATTGTCCAGGCTTATAGTTAGCATCTTTTTTTTCTATTCCTTTTCATGTATTTATATCCGTTTTTAAATTTTCTTCATAAAAGGTTATTAATGCTTTGGTAGGTTGATGTGTTTACTACTTAACTTTATTGCATTGTAAATTTAAAACTTGTAAATCAATCCATTGACATACATGAAACTTATTTGCACACAAGTTTAAATTCAAATTTTCTTAATTAAGTTTTAAGAGTTTAATTGCGCAATAAACAAGTAATATGTTTTCGAAAACTAGTTGAACAATAAACAAGAAGAGAAAAAATAACCGGATTATATCCATTGAGATAATGGATCAATAACATTAAGGTAGTGGATGAGTTCAATTAAATTGTCAAACATAAATTGAGGTTACCGTTTTCTATTATAAGGATCATACAGCATTTACTTACTTTTTCATATAATACTCCAATTTGTGTCCCCTTTTCATTTATAAAAAAATATTTCTATGTTCACCATCAACTATAATAGCGTATATAAAGTTGAATTGAAGTGGAATATAAACCTTCGGTTAATATAAATTGATTGGCATTTCCGAGAGTACAAAATAATAATAATATATAAATAATATGTAATTTGCTTGTACTCATTTTCAATCAACCTCCTGCAGTGTGGATAATAGCTTGGGAAAAATTGAATAAAAGGCGTCAAGCGCTATGTACCAATATTAATGTTGTGCTTTTATACTTATTCCGTTTGCGTTCCATACAACGTTTTGTAGATTGCTTTTTCATATAAATTATGTTGTGGTTAAAAAGCTATAACTTATAAATTGTAAATGTTTGTAAGAAACATTGAATCGAACCCATAGTTCTTAGAACTACCAAGTAGCGCATATAGTGAATAGTGAATAGTAAAAAAAAAACATGTTATTTTCAATTTACGTATATTTCCTGCATTCTTACTAATATTTACAACATACAATTAGAAAACTACATCTATTAAAAATTTAATTAATGGAATATATAATAAGTATTAGCTAGATTCTAGTTTTATAAAATTAAATACGCTTAAATCACGAAATTTTTCACTGATTTTTTTTTAAATAAACAAAAGAAAAGGGAATCATTTTTAAAAAGCACACCTAAATCTCTCTCAATATTTAAATGATTAAAATAATAGTAGTATGGAAATCCAACCAATATATTACGCAATAAAATATGAGTAAAATGTTAAAAAATCAAGTATAGAGGTTTGACAATTTTTTTTTTGACCACTTGGAAAATTGGGGAAAATTCGCTCGTTTTTTTTTCGGCTGATTGCTTCTAAAATTTTTTTTTTGTGGATTTCAGGATTGGCCGGACGGATTTTGATGGTCAATATACGAAAATACGTAGAATTTTTTTTAAAAAAAATATAAATACTGACGTTTTTTAATATTTTGTTTTTTGTATGGGACCCAATTTTTTGCTTTTTTTTCGACAATCGACCACGCGTTTTTTTTTTAAATTTCTTACAAAAATAAAGTCGTGTACGAATCCATTCCCAGCTTGTTTTATTGTATAATTTATTTAATTCAAAATTTGTTATTATTATTATCAATATTTATTTCAGCAGAAACCTGAAAATAGCTAGAAGTATGTACATAATAAACTTGCCTCATTTTTGGATTTTTTTTCTTTTTTAATTAGCTAAACAATGCTATCGAAATATAATGGATCGTATTTTGTACGTATATTGTATAATGTATTTGTACCCTCCCACGTGCAGGAGGTTCTTTTGTTTAAAAATATAGAAGAAGAACGAAAATTACTTATAGAAGATTATTGAGTTGATGGCTTCTTTTTTTTTGTTGTTTTGGTCACCAAAGTATTTTTATTTCTTTTCTGCTCACAATTTTTTTTGTTTTGTTGCCAAAATATTTGTTTCAATTTTTCTTTTCACATCCCATCAACCCCTCTCTAAAATTTTGAACCAGTATATTTATATATGATCGTAATGGCTATTTAAATACACACCACAAAATTTAATAATGCCTATGGACTGTAACTATAATTATAATTTCAAATAAGATGGTGAGCGATAAACTGAAAAACTAATCTTGTTGTTGCTATAAAATTATAGTTATTTCAATATTAGTTAATATATCATATATATAATTGAGAATTTGATGTAAGAACTATTATATAAACATAAATAAACGTTTTCGAGCAACAATTCAGAGTTATTTTTGAGTAAAGAGTAAGTTTTGTGTCAAAGCCCTATTGGTAAAGTATACCTTAAAATATATACCATGGAAGGTAGTTTTTGGAACAAATTGTATATCTATACTTTTTAGAGAATACTTTTTTTCAAAAATATACATTATATGGTATATTTAATATACCTTGCAAGGTATATATAATATATACAATGCAAGGTATATAAAGTATACCATATAATGTATATTTTGCAAAAATGTATACTTTGGAAAGTATACACTTGTTCCAAAAACTTCCTTCCAAGGTATACTTTTTGTATACCTAAATTTTACACTAGGAGAACAAAGACCTATACTTAATCTAAAATATTTCTAAATTCATTCCTCGAAAACGCTTTGTATACCTAAAAATCAGCAAAAATTTGATAATTATTCTTTTTTTTTAGGAACAATAGACTTTCTACTCCCAACAAAAATGTCGACTATTTTTTAAACTTTCTTAAACTTTTCTTTTTATTTTTTGAATAATATACTAAACGAATATTCGAGTAATGATATTACCAAATAATTCCAGCCCTAATGCAAACCATTTCCAATATGCCACTTCTTTTTAGCCTCTTTGCCCTTTTATATTTTTCCCTTAGACGTCAAAAACATATTTGTTATAAAAAAAATTAGAACATTTTTTTTGGAATACAGGATGTCAGCATGTTAAATTTTGACGATATTTGGGGAAAGACATTAAATATTAAAAAGGTAGTTTATGTGCTACGCATGCACGTCACAGACTATGTCCCATATTTTCAATTATAAAATGAATAAAAAAATATGCTATTCAATAAAGTTTTCTCATAAAGCGAATTAAACGAATTTCATTTGTAATAATAACGAGAAAAATTTACTTGAAGCTAAAGTACTCTTATGTATTAAACATGTTATCAGAAATTTCTATTACTTAAACTAATATGTTTACGGATGTTACAATGTATAACATTTTCCTAGAAATTTTATGTGAGATAATCTCTATATGAGAGTTTTTTTTGTTGTTTCTGGAATCCTTGATTTGTTTCTCCATTTATAGATTACTTTTCTCACTGAAACTGAAAGCATAAGTTTTCCCACTATTTCTTATGTGTATTAGATTGACTGTATGACGTATGACGTATGAGAAAATATATATTATATGCTATCCTAAATACCAAAATTCTAAATAATATTATGTTATAAAATATAAATCTACTTAGAAGTTTGGATTATAAGCTTATATAATATATATTTCTACAAAAGAACAAACTAAAATTGAATATCATTAGAATATACTTAAACTTGAGAAATAACGTCACACAGAAAAGTAATTTTCGAATGATATGCTTGAGAAAATTGCGGGTGGAAATAAAATTAATTATGAATCCGCATTTACAGTTTTTTCTCGCATTAAGTTTACTAATTCGAATATGCGGCTGTTTGTCAAGTTTTTTTTTTTTTATTTATTTTGTTTCTTTCTTTTTTGTATTTACTGAAAGTATAAAAAATGAGAAAATGAAGCAAATCTGTGTTGTGAGAATACATAATTTATATATTTGTTTGTTGTTGTTTCTATTTTTATGAACCATAGAATTAAATAGAGTGAAAAGAGAACAAAAAATGTTTCGATATTTAATTTCATTTTTTTTAAATTAGTACTCATCAAATTGAATATATATCTACTTACTTAATATAAAAAAAATAAAATATTATTATTATTATTGCTGAATATTTAATTGCTTTGTATTTCAATATCGTTAGAGTAATGGTGTTCCTTATGAATTTATTTATCATTTAAAATGTTAGGCATAATTCCTTCCACCTGCTGATTGCTCAAAGCATAGATGGTGGTAAGGCTTGAACATAAACATATCTGGGAATCGCCAATATTCTAAACGATACTTTCCAACGGTGGAGTTTTTATAATATTTATTCTGCTGAAGAACCAGTACGTATAGTAGTGTTTTTTTTTTACAGTATCGAAAAGATATTTTATTAGCTATAATTTTCGTCTTCTATTTCTTCTTTATAAATGAGTTAATGTTTTGTTTATATAATTAGTATGTATTATATGTTAATTATTCAAAATGGTGATCATCATGAGTGAATATTTTAAATCAAAACGGCTCTCGGTCATTTATAATAACGAAAATATCATATTTATTAAGATATTCCGAATATCAATTTATCAGTTTGATTTTCAAATATAATAATACACCTAAACAATACGTGGTTTCTTCCAACAGTCTATCAATATTTAGTATATTACATTAGTTTAAACTAATGTTTTTACGAGGGATTCATATACTAAAAAAATATTTTTAGGTTTATGGAAAAAAAAAAATTTAATGTTTAGGTGTTTTATTGTATTTTAAAATACAATTTTCGATTCTTCGGAAGATTGTAATAAATACAATATTTCGATTATTATAAATAACCGACGGCCTGTTTGATTTAAAATATTATAAATGTTAATATATTGATCGCAATTAATTAATGTATATGAAATAAGTAGTTGAATTTTAGTAATAATTTTAGTGTATTTTGAAACAAACACGTAAATTTATTTCATAATCGCATAAACTCAATAAGGATTATATGCGTGTGGATAAAAAACGATTGTCTGACGAAAACTTTCAATATTTTATTTTAATTATACAAGAGAAAAGTAATTCTTCAAATACAAGTAAACCGTGTCATCTGAAGCTGATGTAAAAAAGAAAACTCTACACAAAAAGCAAACATAATAAAAATAATTACTTTTGTAAAGGAAAAGACCACATGATTGATAGCTATATTCTAAACATGAAAACTTAAAATACGTAAATTGTATGATATGGGGTCTCATTTCAACAATCTATTTCAACATAATTATTAAGAAGGACGTTTTGTCAGCTGCAGAAGATTTCTTGGTTAAGTTAAGAATATTCATTTATTTCATTTATATTAAACGAATCAGTAAGATCTTACCGACACTCAAAATATATCTTGTGCCTCGCTGGATTTATTCTCTAATTAAACACATCTCATATGTATGGTATCAAAATAGTACATATGTAATCTTTGGGACACAACTTTTATCATAAATATTAAGGATAAAGTCAATAGTTTACTATGAATAAATATGTTGTATTTGTAATCAAGGAATCAGCTCCATTTTATTGTATTATGACTATTATTACTATTATTAGTATTAAACTAAAAATTGAAGAACAGCTAGAAATAAGATACATTAGCCCACAGGGGCGGACTGGTTCAGAAAAAAAACCTTCGATTTACACGCTCAATTTTGAGTTAAAAGCCTCATCAAAAAAAAAAAATTAGTATATATTAAAAAATATTATTTATTAAATAGTTGAAATAAAAAATCTTTTCAAAAATTTGCCTGCTCAAGTTTCTATATTGCTCCTTATTAATTGTGAAGCGGAGGCGATTCTTAATGAATTTTAATGTATTTAAGAACAAAAAAACATCGCTCGCAAGTAACTTGAGCTATTGAAAATGCTAGATACTAAGATACGGTAGCAGCACACTGCTTTTAATATTCTTCTCCTGAATCTTTACCATTTTATTCGTTAAAATGAAGAGCATAGAAGGAGTTTAAAAAAATAAATAATGCATTCAGAAATTAAAAAAGTGAAAAAGTTTAACTTGTCAATTTCTAATAGCATATGCATTTTGTTATAGTATAGTATAAGATTTATAATCGCGCGCAAATGTCATTCTTTAAGGATAATGCAATTCGATTTTATTTGCTTTTGTGCAATTTTCACGTTAACCATTCACAAGGATTTAAGAGCGCAATCATTAAAAAAATAAGATAAAGGCAAATAGACTACTTGTTAGTGAATTAATTATGTGCATAATTATGCATCGTGTGTAGTAGGTAATACGAATGGTCATTAACAAAAATAAATACCAGCAGTGCATAAAAAAAAAATTAATAAAAGAAAATTATTGACTAGAAATCGAGAAACAAAGTTTACGTACTACAATCATTATATATTGCCGAACAAAAGTCTACATTAATATAAATCAAATGAAACATAAAATAATTTAAAAAAAAAAAAAAATTTAATTGTTTTTCAAATTCCGAGAACATAATTTTGCAGAAAATATTACAAATGTACTAAAGCATAAAACCAACAATATAAATCATAAAAAAATATAGCTATAAATTAATTGGAATTACTCTTTGAAAAGAGCGCGTGATTGAATTAAATTACGCAGCATAACAACTAAATACAATAAATGCGGAGAATTGTGGTAAAATTAATAGATAATTTTTGTATAGATTCTTGTTGTTGCTTGTTTTTTTTTTTTGTCTCTTATTTAAAAATGATTTAACATTTATCATTTAGTCTTATTATGGATAAAAAGAATGTCTTGTTAGTTCATTTTTATTGCTAGTCCTTATTGAATGGCAATTGTTCAACGAAAAGATTATTAATTAAGAAAGGATTTCGTTAATCCTATAAGAGAATTAAGTAGATAACAAGGCGTAGGCAATCGTAAACGAATAGACAGATATATGCTCCATATAATATTAATTCGTTGAAATATCAATTTAACAAACCAATCAGATCTTTATGGATTTTCGAGAGAAATATTTTAAGATGTTATAATTTATAACGAGTTAGTCGAAAGTGTATTAAGGCATACGTAAGACACACGTAAAGATTATTAAGCGAAATTATTATTATTATTCTCTATTTTATTTAGATAGAAAACCCATTATTTTCATAAGATTTACAATAATTAAATATTACAACATTTACATATAGGCAATTTATTAAAAACATCTATCTACTTAAAAGCAAGGCTGGAAATGCTAAGGTTTTTTTTTTTAATTTAAAATTAGCGCGCTTCGAATTTAGCTGAAAATATCGCATTCAACTCAACGATGCTTTAGTAGGAAATTTACATAAAATATCAACAAATTACAATTACAATCACAATTTCACAATGTTAAAATTTTCTATGTCATCTATCCATTTAATTTTATATTTTCTTTTGTTACCTCTATTAATTTCAATTTAAATGACTTATTACCGTTTTATTTTCACTTTTATTTCAATAATTATATAAATATTTATAATACATATATTACATATTCATTCAATCTTTAAAAAAATAAATCCAATTACATTTTTTCATTCATAAATTTTTGTATTTACTATTTATTAAAATGTTTTTCACTATCTTATTTTCATATTTGTTTTTATTTTTTTTTGTGTCAGAATCTAAAAACAATATTATTATTTTTATTTATTTTTGTGTCAGAATTTTGTGTAGTAGTAATTTATGATATGCTGCAATAGTATTCTTGCAAACCACAATTTTAAAAAACAATTTAGTCTGTTTCTTACTAAAGACAGAACTCCTTCTTTTTTCTTAATTTTTTGCAATTATATCGAAATGTGATTTATTTTTTGATTGATCTCAAATACCTTTTTTTAATTTCAATACCGAGCACTTATTATTAACATATTACTAAATTTGAGTACGCATGATTGCCGTTTGAGGTAACTTATGAACCATGAAATTGAAGTGGCACTATATCTTTTAAGCTTCTATAAAAATAGGTTTCGATGAATTGTTTCAAAAACCCATTGAAAACTCAGAAAGACTGATTGCTTTCTCATATGAAAGTGAATCTCTAAATACGGATTGTTCAGTATGCTATTTTTTCTTTATATTCTGAAAACTGCAAATTAGCATTTTATTTTTTTGATTAATTTCTGAATAAATAGTATATGGGACGAAATTCTATCATTTTAACGGTCATTGTCCTTTCATAACAAATATGATGTCAAATAAATAATATATTCACTAAATTTCTGGCTTAAGTTCATCGAAATATGCGGATTATTCTTTTATACATTCATTCATGTCTTAGAAATTGATGTCATGCTATTAAACTTTGAGAAAAGCAAATATTTCAGTGTTCGATCGAATTTTGGGTCATATATCTTATATTATATATTCCTGGACAACCTATGCTACCAATCAATTTCTTTTTTTAATATATATATGTATTATGTATATAATTCATTAAATATTCATTTAAGATAATTAATTATTTATTTTCTCCATTTCATATGTCCTTGAATGGTTTTCATTACTGTTTTTAATCTTAATCTTCATTATAGTAAAATAATAAAACAGAAAATTTTAATATTGAATAAGAATAACGTAAAAGAGAATATGATGACGATGCTCTAAATACTTGGCATTAATTCAAAATAATAAATCTGGTAAATTTGTAATAATCTGACTCTGACTACTTAAAACACATTCAATTTCCACAAAATATACATTTATGTTTTTTATTTTTTTTTTTATTTTATTTTTTTTTTTTGTGTTACTGTACCGAAACCCATCAACATAGATATAACTGTTTAAATGTTCATTTTGATGTTTCTCTCGAATTCAAATTAGTAGACTTTTTTTATTAAATTAAAATATGAAACATTTTATTACAACTATTTTGCTAGAATCATACTCATATTTATTAAAGAATACACTGATGTAGTCAGAAACAAAAATATTGACTCATTTAGGATAATGAAATTCGCAAATAATTTTAATGAAATGTTTTTCATTTAAATCTTTTAAATCGAATTACCGACCTAATTTCATAATTGACAAATTATTTTCAACATTTCAATCTTTATTATGTTTTTGTCATTTGAAATTATTCGTATTTTTAATAAAAATAACATTTGAACAATTTTTTATCAGTCATCACATAAATATTATTTTTTTTTTAAAAAAAATAATAATACAAATTAAGTTTTGTTTGCTTAATAACATAAAATTTGTGTACTATTTCTCACGCCATTATTCAAATTCAATTCCTACACACTACACTTCTGATGGTATTTTTTTTAAACCAACTCGACTACATATATTTGCTTGTAAGTATCATTTGTCTTGAAAATTTTCCTATAAAAGTGTTAAAAGTGTTTGATTTTGATTCCTTTTGTCATGAATATAGAATTTTATGTTTAATGAGTTACATGCGAATTCATTATATATATATGATAAAAATAGAAATAGTTTTAATTTCTTCTATTTCCAATTTAAATAAATAAATTAACGATTTTGTATTTGATTGTGAATGTAGTGCTCCATGTCGTTGCCTCAGTAATACTAAATTAATAAACCTGGCTTGTGAGTTGTGACTGTAACTATATCGGCGATAGTTAATATCGGCTTAAGTGCGCTTAGTTAACTTTAATCGCATTAGCTAAATGAACAAACAAATTTTCCCGCAATTGTTTTTAATAGAATTCTAAAAAACCTGAAATGGTTTTAAATTAAATATGAAACTCGATCAAACCTAAAATATACCAGAAATTTTACCAAATAAGTGAAACCGAATTATTCTAAAACAGAGATGTAAATCATAATAATATAGAGTTAAAAAAAACACACACACAAAATATCACTGACAAATAAATATAGAAAATGCAAAAGGAAACTCGCCATACGGCCACCATCATGTGAAACCATAATTTTATAATAAATCATTTTATCACTGGGCAACGGTAGTTGACCTAGTGACGCAAGTAACATTATAATTTTCAAGCAAAATTATAATGTAAATGC
>JAABKK020059480.1:0-34164 GCA_011634745.2 Catotricha subobsoleta
CTAATTCATTCTAAAGTTATATGAAAAAAACTAATCATCTGCGTTCTTTGTTCAAAATCATCTTTTCGAACACTGATCCCTAATAGATGTTTTTTTTGTAGGAATCTTCCTTTGAAAGTTATTTGGGACAATCTATTCATCAGTGTTGGAACTGATCTTAGATCATTGATAAAAAGTCATGATCGTTTTATTTGATCTAGATCTTCTTAAAAATTCGTGATCTTTGATCTTAACAAAAATCAATTTTCAGATCATTTATAATTTTTTTAGTTGTTCAAGTAATAATAATATTTAAAAAAAATATACATTAGTGATAATTATTAAGTGCCACATTGAATTTAAGTTAAGTAAATTCTACATCGCTTGACTCTGGATTCACACAAGAAGAATTTTGTAAATGTTAGGATCACAAAATTTAATAGAAGTCCAAAATTGTGGCCTCATAATGACGACCTATTGGACAATTTTTTTTTTTTTTTTGAAAATTCCTGATTATTATTATGTATAAGTTCATTTTTTAAAAAATTGTTAATATAATATATTCAAAATAGTTTATTATTGAATATAATCTCTATATTGTTTGATTTTATTTTGAATGATTATTTTCAAATGAACCCTATATTATATAAAACATATGATTATAGAAACATTCACAGTGTAAATTATAGCGATAACAGTAATTCAAGCAAGCCATCAGAACATTTTTCTTTATGCTTAAGCATCGTGATAAATACTTAGATACATATTTATAAGTGCATTTTAATAAATAATATTGTTATTGACTTAATTTTTACACCAAACAGAATTTTTGGAGAAATGATCTAAAAACGATCTAAATTTGATCTTTATTTTGCGATCTAGATCTCTTTTTTAGTGATCTTTTCCAACATTGATTTTCAGAGAATATGCGTCTAACAGAAAATATAAAAAAAAAATATTTAATAAATTTTTTTTTCAATTATAATAATTATTTAATAAAAATATCTTTATTAAATGTCAACAGAATATTATCAAGAATTGTAACTACTATCAATACTACAGTTTACCATAATTCAAACATATAAGATAATTTTACAGGATATAATTTTCCCAATTCTTATCCTTTCTATTAATTATTTAAATGTAAACATTAAATTAAATTTATGTTCTACAAAAATAATCTCAAAAAAATTCAACTATGATATTAGTTATTTTTGTGAAGAAATACTTTGGATCATTGCAAACTCTTGGCGTGCGTATTTTTTTTAATTTGGTATAATTAAAGTACAGCAGTAAAAAAAGATATTGGAAAGCAAATAGTTGATTTAAGATTTCGGTCAATTCCATTGATTATATAATGTGAATTTAAACATTTTACGGTTATTAAACTTAGTATAATAAGATAATTATACATCCGAACAGCTAGGGTTGATTAAATAAAATAAATAATTATTTATTACTGATTACTGCCGTAGTGTATTATTTTTCAAAACCATACTAGCGAAAATAGCATCAATCTATACAAAAACCATAACATTTTAGAAAACATACCCGATCCATACTTGATCCATATAATAAAAATATATTAAGACCATAAATTTCCAGTTCATTTCCATACTTAATCCAGAAATAACAATCAAATTTAGTATGGTAAATACTAAATTTAATTATGGTTTCTGGATTAAGTATGGAATTTATCTGGAATTATTATTTTAAGATGTTTCCGGTATGAATCGAGTATACATTGTATAATTGTATATGTTTTTTTTTTAATACTGAATTTATAATAAATCCACAGTCCATTTAATCATGGAAAACTAAATCAAAACCATACCAACGAAAATAGCATCAATCCATACATAAAACATACTAATTTCAGTAAGAATTCCATAATAAAATTCATTATTATTATAGTATTCTTTTCGAAAAAAAATTTACTAGAGTAATTACTGATTAAAATGATTAATTCAAAGTGATTTTCTCCTATTTTATGTAATTTTTTTGTGCATTATTTGGAATTTTGAATTATAAACAAACGACACAAATATCCGAAATTGTATTATTGCAATTTAGATTACAACAAAATATTGAAACATCAATTTTTATAATAAGGATGTTATTTTCCTGCGATCTTACAAAAATAAAAATTCAATTTTTTAAATTTTTTATCCAATATTTTGACGATGTTTATCGCCTTCTTCAGGGATACATATATATTTATTTAAAGTTTTTAAACTAACAAACGCAAATTGAAAATGTTAATAGATTTTAACAATTTATAAACATAAAATCAAAAATCAAATCAAACATTAAAGCAAAACATCCGTTCAGTTATAGTGAATTTATTTTAAAATAAAATAAAAAAAATATTTTTGTAAGATCGCAGGAATTGATTAATTTCACCAAAATTTTAATCAATTTTTTTCATTCTTCGGAATTTATTGTCATAATTATTCATTCTCTATTTTTTTTTGATTTTTTATTAAAATTTTAATTCTTGTTATTAAATATTTATATGCATTTGCATTCGAGATATTAAACTGAAATCAATGAAATAAATTCTATATATAAAATAGATTTAATTAAAATGAGTTAAATGATCATTAAAAAATTATTTATTATTTTATATTCGGCAACATCCATTAAAAATTTCCAAAAAAAAAAAGAAGTAAAACTATTATTATTTCATTATTTTTAAAATATCCATAGATCATATATCACCCAAAAACCACTCAAAACTAAATCAAACATTGATTTTCTGCTACATTGTAATTTATTAAACGCCACTTATAATAAATTCACGGCAATCTTCTTTACCATATTTAACAAACAAACAAATAGAAAAATAAAAAAAAAATAAAGAACACTTATAATAATGATAATCGAATATAATTCGAGTGTTTAGTTTCCATTCGAAATTCCTTAAATTTTAAGTTCCATTTCTATTTTCATCTTCATATAATACAAATAATATCCCTAAGTAGGCTCTACTAATCATCAATCCGAAACAAATAGGCGCGAAAAATTTGCGATGAAATTAAAATTTCTTGGTCATAACACCTGGAAAACAAGTTCAAAAACATTTTTTATTTTTATTTTTAAATCGATTCTCTAACAAACAAGACGGAACGAATTGATTTTGTAGGTCCGAATGATTTTCTATGCGGCCAATAGATTTTTGCTTATTTATAATGGATATCATTTTTTTTCCCTTTGAAACTCTATTCATAAAACGAAAAAAAAAAAAAAAAATGAAAGAGGAAAAATATACCGATATAAAAATACAAAAACTAATTTTTCATAAATTCCGGACTACATAAATATTTTCTTAAAATGAGAGAGCGACAGATGAATTTCATCAAAGGGAATATTTTATATGTTTCGTGGCTATATGTAAGTATTGAGTTTTAAAAGAAATATTTTTCTATTAAATTTCAGGCAAGCGTTACGAATCGCGAAAAATGTCAAGAAATTTGTTGGCTATTCACTGACTGATGGTGCTATATATTATTTTCTTTTAATTTTTTTTGTTATTAGATATTCCCTTATTCATTTTCGTCGACTTGAAAAATGGGAAAAATGTTATTATGTTTGATTTTTAAAAATTCCATTTAATTTAGACTTTTATTATATTTATTTATATAATCTGTTTTTCTTTTTATTTTTGTTCTTTTAGCATTGGGTTGATCGGCTCATGTCTTAAGGTCCATTTACATTTTAATGGTAGATTATTTAGAGTTGATTTTTATCGTAATCATTTAACACTGGTTTAACGGTCAATTGAATAATAAAAAAAATGTTTATGTAATTCAATTCATAGAAATTTATTGAAACTTTGTAATTAGTTCTGAATTTTAGATTGTTAATTTTTTAAAAATAAAATATGCTATAAAAACTTTAATAAAAGATTCAAATGTGTAGACAAGCCTTCAAACTTAAATTTATTCATGTCGGGGTGCGTAACTAATTTGGGTGGTTTAATGGTAGAATTTTGATTTTTGAATGTATAGCTTTCAGTAAGCATTATTTGGTAGTAATATATTATGCCTATGTCATGTAAGATAACTCTGTCTGTGGATCTTGGCGCTGGGTATACAAAACCAATATATGGATTATTATAATGTAATATTGTATATGATTTGCTAGTTTTCTTAAAAGAAGAAATAAGCGGATATTTTTAATGGTGGCGTAGAAAATGAAAGATTTGTTTTTCTTAATTATTTTAATAATCATTTTTTTTTAAATTTTTTAAAGGCAAAGTCTGGCTTTAGTCTAAAAATTTAACATTATATGTAGTGCTTCTAAACTATTTAATTATAGATAAAACAAACCAAAGCAACTAAGCGTAGCTTTTTAAATATTATATTGATGATAAATAAATATATTTTAATCAGTGACTCTAAAAAGATATTAAATTTATTGTTCGGTGTTTTATTAAAAGCAAAGTTTATAAATGCAACAACTTTAAGTAAATGTATATACAAAGAATAGGCAGCGAGGATATATATTCTTATTGCTGTAACAAAGGTAAACGTTTTTTTTTTTTTTTTTTTTATTTCGTTTTACAAAAATGTCCTTTCTTCATTGCTTTTATAACATTTTAAATGGACAATGAAACCAAAACCCAACCATTTGTATTTAATCTGTCTGTGTATAATGACACTATATTTGAATTGTAAATCATAAATGCGTATCGAATCGCGGAAAATTTCAAATATCATGAATAAATAGAATGACATTTGAACGGTGTCTTTAGATATGCCAAATATGTAAGACAAACATTGTATACAGAATTTTGAAAACATCGATTTATTATTTAAAAAGAAAAAAGAAGCATTATTATCCGGATCTTTTTTTTATAAATTCTTTTAGCTGTAAATGTACAAGTAACAAGAACAACTTGCACAAAGTTATTAATAGTGAATAGAGTACGGAATATGATTGTATATTGAATGACAAAATATAAAAATATTAATGTCAATTCAATCTAGAATGCGTGACCAATTGGTACGTGAGCCCAGATAGCTGCAATGAAAATATTTTTGAAAAAAAAGAAAAAATATATGTATTATGAGAAGACAAAGAGAACTTGCTTCAAAATAATAATTTATATTTTGTTATATTTGTTCAGCGTACTCTTGGTAATCAGAACAGAATGGTAGCGTTTTATGTATGAGATTTTAACAAGAATAAGAATATATAATAAATTGTATGTGACATTAAAAGAACAATGTATTGAATGGTCCTAAAACTTTAAACAATATTTCAAGTTTACAGGGCCTGGTTCATATTGTTCGATTGAATCCATTGTCCTCAGTTAAACTAAAATAATTCGTGAATCTGAAATTTAAAAATATCGCGCTGGAAGTACTTATATTAACGAAAAAGGGAAAACAATATTATTAAGAGTGAATTATAAAATTTCTTATCATATATTTATATTTGATGTCCGCATCTTTTTATATCAGATTTCGATTCTGGCTCCAAATCCATTCAATTTCTTGTGCGTTAGATGTAATCGATGTTGTTTCTACAATCTCTCATTGACATAAATTGAAATAATTTTTGGTTTCAAATTACCTGCAAATGAACTTATAGGAAAAAACAAAAATAATAATTCATTAAATAATTGTAAATATTTAGTATGAATCTGAGAACATGCCGTCAATATTTTCTGTATTTTTATTAATATGTTGTGAATATATGAAGCTAATATGCGGAATAAAAGTCAAGACCAGTGTTGGAAAATTACCGGCATTTTATTTTTGGTTTTGGGTAATATTACCGGTAACAATGGTAATATTACCAAATAAAAAAAAATAGAAAAAACACAAAAATCACTAAACTCAAACTTTATTGGAGATGTCGGAGTGAAGTAAGTTATATAGAGGAAATGTTTGTCTCTAAAAATTAGTTGGGGTTGGTTATGGATAAATTCCATCTAGGACCCTACGTTTAGAAGTTATTGATTTTCCGAAGTTATGTCGCCCAAATTTATTAGTAATACATAATACTGCCTTCTAATATTTCAGTCATCTGAATATGGTTGAAAAGTGTTCTCAAAATGATCTTTTGAAACTGTTGCCTCAACTACACAAAGATTTCATATCAAATTCACTAGAAATTTTAAATGAGTACCTACCATACCGAATACTCATTTACAATCTTACAAGTTCAGATGACTGCACCACCTACAAAATCGGGAACATTTTGGGCACTGTTCCGGAACAATTTTAATGTATGGGAACAGTTTAAGAAATGTTCCCGTTTTTGTGTCCATTTTGTTTCGGTTCCCTAATTTTGGGATATGTTTCGAAACATTTCCAGTAAAGTGGTTGAATTTGTACCTGTATAATTTTGGGAATAAATGTTTCGAAACAGTTATGAAACAATTTCAGAAACAAATGTCTCGGAATATATCCAGAAATGTTCCAAAGTATGTTTCCATTTTTATTTTCAGGAACATTATTCGGATCATATTCCTATTTTCTTCCCATATTTTATTTGTTGGCCACAATATTGCAACATGTTCCTATTTTATTTTCAATTTTGCCACACTATCGGAACATGTTCCCATTTTATTCCCATATTTAATTTTTGGGCATAAAATCGAAACAAGTTTCTATTTTGTTCCCGTTTATTTCACCGCTATAAATATCATTAATAACTTTAATTAAAAATTAATTTAATTTAATAATTAATTAAATAATTAATATTTTACGAGCGCATTAATTTTTTTCGAGGTACCTGCCAAAATTAGTTGACAAAAGATTATTCAATTCAATTTATCCATTTAAGTATTTTGTTTAACCTATTACATTTTGTGAGATTGAGATACAATTATAAAAAAATTTCAGCAACTGACATTATTACAGTAAACGCTCGAAAAATCAAAAAATAAGTTTTGACTGATTCGATTTTTCGAAAAATTCGAATTTCCAAGATTTAATAAAAAAATCAATTGTGTGTTGAAGCAAAATTTGAGCATTTATTTTATACAAATTTAAAAAAATTAGTTTACTCTCGGAAATTCGAAAAAAAAAAAGATTTATCGTTTTAGTTTCTAGGGCATATAATGCATGAAAATAAATGTTTTATAATTTATTATTATAAATAATAAATATAAATATATTCCATATTGTTTCCATCATTAAATATATTTATCGGCTTAATATTTTTATTTTTTTTGAAACAAGTTCCGAAACAAATTCAAAGCAAATGTTTCAATATGGATGGATACATTTTGTAAAAATTTTCCTGAAATGTTGGAAACATTTTGGGAACGTAAATGGTGTTCCCTTTCATACCCACAAAATGAACACATGTTAAATTTCCTATGTTTTAACATTGTGTTTCGAAACATTATCGGAACATGTGCCCATTGGTTCCCATAATAGGAACAGGAACAGACACATATAATTGGAATAGTGCCCACAATGTGCCCGTTTTTGTTGCTTGGGTAGCCTACCTCTAATTGTATTAGGAATTGATGCAAATTTGAAATATCTGAGATTAAACACATTACATTTGTAAATTTAAAATTTTAGAAATAATGATAAATTACCAATATTACCTAGCCTTGGGTAATATTACCTTCCCATCACTGGTCATGTAAAAAAATGTGGAGTTTATGCTGAGCTGATATTAGGCAATTAATATATTGATAGTTCTGTTAATGATGCAATTAGAGATTGTGTGTTGCTTATTTAATTTTTTTTGTTAGTATTTATGCTAATTTCCAAATTTTGTCGAATGCGATATTTTAAAGAGTTCAAATTTATTAATTTTTTTTTCTCAAATGTGGCATGTGTTCAAGAATAACCGTCCTGATCTAAATCTTACATTTTTTAAACTTAAATAAATAAATAAAAGATTTAACATCCCAACCAAAAATTCTCAAATTATAGGTAACATGACGGCCGTTAAACTACAATTAACAGATTAAATAAAATCACTCCTTTCTGAAGATTTTATTAAATTTAATATGCAAGTGTATTGAAATTAAAATCTCTTTTTAAAACTTAATAAAAAATAGATATAGCCGTAAATATATCTATTTTTTATTTTAAAAATTATCGAGCAGTGATATTATTTATGTGATAATACTGTCTAACCTTTAGTTTTTGCTTTTATGATAAATGTGATAAAATTAAATAATTATATTGTTTTCTCTTTGCCTTAAAAACAAACCGAAAGCAAAAAAAAAAAAAAATCATTTAGTTTCCATATTATTAAAAAAATCATATATTTAATTTTCAACGTGCGCTTTGATTATTAAACAACAAAAATTATACTTCCTATTACTTCTTGCATGTTCGGTCCCTTTTATGTGTACCGAAACATTAAAGTCAAACCAAACCGATGCCCAATAATAGTCGATAATCAAACATCCTATTATTAAAATTTGTAATAAACTTTGTTAGGTCGTTATTTTTACCACCCAAAAAATATGTATTCATTTTTTTTTTGTCTAACATTTAAATCGCACGTGCTAATGGCAACACGTAACCAAAAGAAATATACAATCATTGTGAGAGTTGTGCTTAGTTTTTGCTTTTAATTCTTCGTTAGAAAAAGGTTTTTTTTTTTTCATGATCATAAAGACTAGCAGTACATGAAAGAATAGCTTTTGCTGTGTATACAAAAACAAATTTTACATTTATCTTTTTTTAAGAAAATAAAATAAAAGGTAGGTCTTGTACATGGTCCTGTTTCTGGCAAAAATAGAAAAATAATAGACCTCCCTGACATTGCACATTCATTATATTAATTTTATTATAAATGCGAATAGGTATCCCTACGAAAATCTATAAGCCATTAAGAATATTAGGCGAAAATAATAAAAGATGCGAATTTTTTTTCTCTTTATTTTCTTTTTTCCAAGTTTATCTACATTTCTTTGATGTTCACCGTTTCTAATTGACGCTTTTGTTTGTGACACACCGTATGCGATTTGCCAATTTTTGGTTTCTTTATTCGGGTGCCGTTTAGGTTTTTTCTTTATCTTTTTTTTTATTTTTGATTCGACTCATCGTCATCGCTTAACGCAGCGCCACAAAATAAAAGATAATGCAATTATTGCGGATTATCGGTGATTAGAGGCATAATAGACTGAACATAATAATATTTTTGTAAATTGTGTATCTAATGTGATTTGGTTGCGTATGCGGACAATCGTACAGGTATTTATTGGCGCACCGTATACACAACAAGAGAAAGAAAGAACTATTAAAATATTGTGTGAAGTGGTCTATTATTATGTGATAATGTGATTCTCTGTAACTATGCAATTATTTTGAAATGCAATAACTGTGCACACACAGAGTTTCATCAAAGATAGAATGCCGCAGATCGTAATTATATAATTCGAAAATCATTCACTAAAGAATGTCCTTGAGAGTTGAGTTCAAATTTGTAAGTGTGTGTAAATCGAGTCGGCAGGTATTCTATCTATTAAATAATATGTTGTCTTTCGAATATGAAAACAACGACGTCATCCATATGGTGTATTTAATAAATGTGTGATTTGCGCGGTATCTTTGTATACATTGTCTATAAAAGCTATTATTGCAAGCCGTGTGACTAGGACCACATATGGAAAAACTATATAGGGAAACAGTTTACCAAGAAATTAATTATTTGTCGATACTTAGCAATAAGTATAAGATGAATGATGTATTTATGTACATAATCAAGTACAGTTCAGATACAAGAAAAGCATTTAATTTCAGAATATATATTCCTACATTATACATTTATGATATAATCACATTGATCAATAGTCATATATAATATGTTACATTTCAATTATTTTATTTTATTAGATAAATATTTATTTCATTTTAAATACTTAGAAAAATTTGAATCTGATCCGCAGTTACTTGTGAAAAGTTCGTATTGAATTAATTCATTGTCCATTTATACATTTGAATTGCTTACAAATTTACACGTTCATAAATAAGATTGGTTACAAAACCATGCAATATGATTGCTTTTGTTCAGAAATAAAAAAATACTTAAATATTCCCTACATCCTATTCCAGTCCATTCAACATATGTTTAACTTTTTTTTACTTGTCGCTACTTACCACTGAATTTTAACGACATAAGACTAAACCTCTATTTTATAGCTATGATTTTTCAAAAATTACTAATAATTGTAAAATATTTGCTCTAAACAGTAACAAACTGGCATGGTGTGCCTGTGAGCTGTAGCGTCCCAACTTCTCTTAAAGTTGTGTTTTCGTATAGGCTTTTTCAACAATAATATATTTTTACGGGCCTTTTTGAGCTAAAAAATTAGCCTATCTGAGTGTAGTTTTGGAGATAAATAGTATCTTTTTTTAGTTTTCAAAACTCGTTTAGTTGTAGTGTTTTTTTTTTTTTTTCAGGTCAACGAATTTTGTCGTAATTTCGTAAAAATTTATTTATTTATTTGAGCGGGACTTTTGTTCTAAAGCAGTCCAGGATTTTTATAGCCTGTCTGCCACTGGCTCATTATAATGGTTTCGGAAAAATAATCATTATTTAGAGCAAATTTTTAAAAATGTTTAATCAAATTTAAATAATTATACAGCGAGGTTCTTCTTAAAAAATGTGCAATCAACAATTCAGAACAATCAAAAAAGAAAATTATTTTATTTAGATAACATCTGTGATATATAAAGAAGTAATATTTGTTTCAATAGAGTAGTAAATAGGGACAAAAAAGGGGTACTAATTCACAAAAGCAAGAAACTTGGCCTACATGTAGAGGGCAACTCCGGTTGCACAGCATGTATCCTCCAGGACTTTTCGGAAAAAATCACCCTCAAGGAACCCTACACATAGGCCAAGTTTCTTGATTTTGTGAATTAGTCCAAGTTTTGTGTCCCTATTACTACACTATTATTATGAATTCAATGAGAAAAGCGTACTTAATTATATGCTCTTGGACACGACTAATTAAACAAGAAACTCAGATTAATTTTTACAGTTAGAGAATGGAAAATTAAATATTTCAAACATAGTATTATCTTTATTCTAATTTCAATTTATATAATATTTACATGATTTCGAAGTACCATATTTTCTAATTGGTTTTAAATTACATGTGGTATTGTATAGAGTTTGACTTCAATAGAAATTTAAGTCTATATTGTTATATCTTATTGGAATTCTAATTGGAATTAAGTAAATAGCTTGAAAAAAAGAATTAATTTACAATAAGAAATACAATGAACATTATTTATGAATTGAATAAGAAAAACATAATTTATTTTATATTTTCCTCTGATTTCAAATTGACGCTATTTTATGTGACGAATGCAACACTTAACACATAAATATTTAACAAACATCTCTGCTATTGGATTCCATTTAAATTTGTTATCGACACAATATATTACGTTATATTGTATATTGAAAGCACTTTTATTTTGTTACCTTTTTTCAAGTCCTACATTAAATCATAAAATAGCCTATTTATGATTACCGTAATTTTGGTTTTTTTCACTTTTTTTATGAATCTATGATGTATAATATATTTTTCTGTACGGATATAGGTAATATCTTTTCAGCTTATTTCTCAGGTAGAGTCAATAAACTTCAAATTGGATATTTATAATTAGTACTAAAGAGAAACTAATAATTATGTACTTGTACATATTAGAAACTGTGTGTCATAAATATAAAAAAATTATTGGTAAATTTTTACTAACTGAAAATAAATTTGCGTGAAGAGTCCTGCATTTTTAACTTACATAGTACGTATACAGGATCTAAGTTTTATTTTCACCTTTGGTCTAAAACTTTTCATGGTTGAGTCGAACATGAATGTGGAGGCGAAATTTTAATTTTTTCGAGACTAAATGTACTACGTACATTTACGTTTCACTCAACCATAAAAAAGCTTCAACCAAAAACTGAGTGATAGAAAAACTAAAGACTCTTATTTGAACTGATTTTTTCTAATATTCAAAGTATAAACTGGTATAGATTCTATTTATGTACGAGTATCTATTTGTTACAAAAAAAATAAACGAAATTAACTTTTAGTTTTCATTGATATTCATTCATGCATGAAACACATTGATTATTTACTATTTTTTCTTTTCATTGTAAGTTAAGTTTCTTAAAATTTTTATTTATTTTTATTTTATTTTTCTATATTACTTGTTCTTTCAAAGACACCCAATATTCAATTGAACAATGTTTTCTTTTTCTTTTTATTCAACAATAAAAGTTTTTCTTTTTTACTTTTCTCAAATGTATTGAATATGGTACAAAATACTTTTTATGCATTTTTGTTTAAGCGCTGTCTTAAAGAAAAGAAATTTTTCATGAACTTTAAAGTATTTTATTGCATTTACGATTTACCAAACCATTGAAAAAAAAATCAATTGCATTTAATGTTTTCAATCGGTTAAGGTTTTCCAAGTCCGTTCATGCCGAGTATTTGTTCTCGTTTTAAAAATACGTAACTCATTGTATCAATATCGTTCCATTCAAGTGTATAGATTTTTATTTTATTTTTTATTTTTTTTTTTTGTATAGATCGAGGTGTTCACTACAAAAAGATTATTCTAACAAACCTTCTCTCAATGATTTTTCTGTTTCTTCATTTTTTCTTACGAATTGTCATTGTCACACTTTACTTTATTCTTGGACAACATCTATTAATATAGTTAATTTGTATACAATATTTCGAAAAAATTGGCTTTATTGTGTTATAAGTGAATTTATATTTGATTCAAAGCGAAAAATTACAACTTTTTAAAGGACTTTTTATTGTTTCCTCTCTCTCTATATATATATTTTTTTGTCATTGTCTATTTGCCTATAGTTTTCATTTTTGAGCAGATGACCCAAAGTTCTGTTTTGTTTTCATTTCTATTGATTGTTAAGCGTTATTATTGCAACTAAGTATATGATTTTTGCTGTTATGCGTTCCATTCACAAAGTAATAAAATTTGTTATGCTAAATAGGTGCTTATAGTAAAATAAGAATAGAAAATGCATAATGAATTATATTCGAATAGCGAAAATCCAATATTTGTTTCGTTCCATTGACAAATAGAAATAATATCAGTGTTATTAAAATCTTTTTGAGTGCACTCGACGAAGACGAATCTATAGTATTCATCTCGAAATTTGTTTGTTCCTTTTATTGTAGGCACTTTTTTTTTAAATGTTCAATTATAACAATTGAAAATTATTTGCGTAACATTGACTTGGAGATCAGAAAAAAGATGCATAACAGAAGCTTATAGCTATAGATCTGTTTCTTTATAAAATTCCAAATTGCATATTTTTAGAAGCAATCATTTTTCATACATATCTAGCATGAACAATTATAGATTATGATTTTAATTATTCTAGATAATTTGATCAGTGTGTTAAAAGTCTTAAATTGGGATAAATCATTGATCTTTATTCATGAAGAGGATCGCTATTGCAAATTGATCTAGAAAATTCAACAATTGTACCAACACTGTATAAGTAAGTATATAGTACTATATAAGATATATGATGAATCATACATTATAAAATCATCGTATAAGGCTAAAGGAATTGAAAGTTAGCTTTAATTCATAAAGAATATTTCGATAGCCAATAGCGTACTATAGTCAAGTAACGTACTAAAGAACATATTCATTGCATATTTGAGATTTAATCGACAGATGTACTATTCTGAAAGTAACAAATTCCTCGGGATAAGTCATAAAAATTAAATATTTTCAGCACGTAAATTACTATACAGCGCAAGGAAATCAAATAATTTTTTTAAAAAGGACCTCCTACGCAATATCTATAAATGTAATGTTTATTAATACAGATCATCACGTCATGATAATGACAAAGTCTATACTCCGCACAGTAACAATAAACGTTACATTAAGTCAATTTTAGTTTAACAAACATATAGAAAAGGAAAAGAAAAAGTACAATATCTCATTCTTATAAGTTGATCCTTGAATTTCGTTATATAAATATGGACCGTATAAGACTGTAAAGGAAAAATAATTTCAAACAAAAAAAAATATATATAAATATAAAAAATCTAAAAATCTTTGAAATATATTGACATATACATCCTTGGCCCATCATAAATATAGATAGAAATTGATATAATCTTCTGCATTGCTATTACTGATGATGGTCCGTTTCTAGCAATTCTAAAATTATTTTAAATTGTTATTCTTGCATTATTATCAGATAAATAAACATCCACATTCATTTATTCATTTCGATGGTTCTTAAAGTGACATCTTCAAGCGATATTATAACAAGAGTGAATAAATATATGAATAGAAATAATTTTATCTTGTCGTATCATTTTATAAATACCATAAAAGAGATAAAATGATTTAATTTTTAAAGATAATATAATTTGAAAGACTGAATCTTTTTTTTTCTTTTCGTACAAAATTATAATAAAAAGGCAATTTTTCGTTCTGACTAAGGGTTTTTAGCATGTTTTTCTTATTCTTTATGGAATAATTTATATCTGTTGGTAAATCATGTCGCATAAAGATAGGCCGAACAAGATCATAGACCACCTTTTTGATGATATTGATGTTTGTGTGTATAAGTGTAAGTGCTTAAATAAATAAATTTTTAAATCAAATTTTACAATCTTTTAGGTGAAAAAATACCAAAAAAATTTTGCTATTGTTATTCAAGGGTTTGTTCTTTTTTTTTTCTATTTCGTTTAAAAATTGCCATAAAAATATATATTATTGGCTTTTATTAGTACATCAATGGTGGTAATAATACCTTAATATCAATGTAAGAATTGTATAAAATATTTAAGAAAATAAAAGAATTTAAAGAAAATAAAAAAAAGAACATTTGAAAATGAAACCTTTTTACAAAACGAAAAGTCATATTTTATTCATTTTATTCTTTGATTTCAATTTAATAATACATAATGTTCGAATTTTCTTTTTATTCTTCTTATTTCACTTCACAATAAATAAATATGCCACATTATACTTTATTTAACAACTAAATGTGTGTGTTGTGGAAGGTACAAACTTTTTTTCTTATTTTTTTATTGGGACTATTTGCAGATTTATTTGTTGGGTGTGTACTGTGTACAAAAATATAATATAAATGATTCGAATCTTATGCCATTTGGTAGTAATATATTTACAATCGGTTTTTATTTATATTGTGTACAACAAATTAACTTTAAAAATGTTTCGATCATTTTTTTATTATTATTATTATATTTGGTATATCTTGAAAATCGTTTCAAAGTCTTCCTCTGTCTGTTCAAAATTTATGGTTTTATTTTTATTTACTTGGTTTCTTTTGTCATATTTTCTCTGAACACGATTTAAGATGATCTGTTTTATATTTATTTTATTGAAAATTTAATGACATGAATAATGGACACTACTTTCAGCGATGTGTTATGATAAAATAATAATGATTTTGACACATAATTTATTGGTATAGAGATTCAAATAGTATGAATAACATATAGAGAATTCTTATATAAGAAGCGTACATTAAAATTTAGCGCGCTCATTCTATGGTACTAAAAAATATCTACAAGCATTTTAAGATGGTGGCTTAGTTGCAAGTTTATTTATTTATTTATTTATTTATTTATATTTATTTATTTATTTACATATATATATATATTATATATATTTATATATATATTGTATAACCAACGGACTGCGATCCCTACAGGTTAAAATTAAAATTAAAAATAAAATAAAAATGACTAGCCTAAAAAAATAGTTAAAAACAGTACTATTATATAAAACAAAGACTTACCGTAACCAGCGTACCACCAACTATCAAAAATTCCAGCAATCAATAAAAACGAAAATAAAATTAAATTAAGACGACGTCGGTAAAGACTTGCAGCTGTTACGAAAACTAACTCGCGAATGTTGAAGTCGAAAAAATGTGCAACCGAATTAAAAATTCTACACATACTGTTCATATGCTCAAACATACCATAGTTTGTTCTGTGCCGTTCAATAAAGAGAAATTCATGGTTTCTAAGTTGCTAATTCGGCACGTTGAATCTGATAAGTGACAATAACTAAGAAGAGTTCACTCGACCAGTAATTAAATCAAACACAAAAAGACTGCGCGCTCCTCTGTTTTAATGTTTCAAGACATATCAATTGGCATCTGCTTTCATAAGATGATAGATTGAGAGGATAGGATCCACCCAAGTTTAAGTAAAGCATAACGCACAAATTTACTTTGCATTGATTCAATGCGTTTAGTGTGAACCGCATAGTAAGGATTCCAAACGATGCTACCGAATTCCAGAATTGATCTTACCAGGGCGTACGGATCAGTAATTTCGGAACAAACCCTTATCACAAACCCAAGCATAGAGTAGGCTCTTGAAGTAATATGATCAATATTTGCTAAGAATGTTAATTTGGAATCAAAAATGATTCCCAAATCTCGTACTTCAAATTTCCTGTTTAAAAGCAAACCTTTAAGCCAGTAGTTCGTGATTAAGGGGTTCTTCTTCCTGTGAAACGTCATTACGGATCATTTTTGAGTATTTAGCAATAAGTGAGTCGATCTAAATCATTCTGGAACTAGATAGCATCGAAATATGATGAAATCTTGCAATAGAGTTTAAGATCATCCGCGAATAATAATTTTTCTTTCAAGAAAATATTGATAATGTCGTTTATCAACAGGATGAATAAAAGCGGTCCAAGATGACTGACTACCTTGGGGGACACCTGATTTGACTTTAAAAGTCCTAGACTTAACGCCACCGATTTTTACATACTGAACGCGACACAAGTTGCACCATAATTATATAGAAAATTTTATACTGAAAATTTTAAACATATGAAAAACAAAAATGAAAGTAATTAAGAAAAATACGATAGGCAATTATAAGTTTACCACTAGGAAAATATAGTAACGAATAACTAATCTTTTTATTCATTGACGCTGTTAGCCAACACAAATGCGAATGTAAGTAATTCATATTCATAGATCATAGCTTATGGTTATGGCATGGTAATTAAATGCTAAATATCACACAAAAAAATTAATTAGCACCAAAAATGAATTTTGAAACATTTTCTGTAAGCAATGAAAACCCTATTATTTATATATAACTTTTATCTATATATATACATAGTATAATAATCTTCAAACATAAAATAAATTTCGGCGTTGCATGTTCAATTTAATCTTTTGAATTTAGAACACTCATAAATAATAATGCCAGATGTAAAATAGAAAATATTATTAGAAATTTGTGTGCACAGATATTGCAATAAAATAATAATTATGTGATAAAATAAAAAATAAAAAAAGCAATACGAAAAAATGTGTATTCTTTTCACATATAATGAATATAACGTTCTAAAAATTGATTATAAAAACTTGTTTCGCATATTTCATGGTGACCCAAATCAACATCAATATACATATACTCGTATATATAAGAAAATGTGAAACAGAATAATATGAAGTTTTATCATTTCTAAAACATAATCAATTTCACATCATAACACTCAAATTAACACCATTTATCCATGAATAATCGTTTCTATTTTCTAATGTGCTGCAGAAAACCGATTATACAAAACAAATGAATTGAAGTGAAAAGTAATTTGGTTTAATATACCAAAAAGGACTTCTATTTCTTTTTTCTTTTTTTCTTTCTTTAATAAAAATATATAGAAGAAAAATAATAACAATAATAAACTTCTTATACAGTTTTTTTTTTCTTTTTGTGTTAATTCACTTTCCTTAATTTCTTTTCACAACTAACGACTGGTGATAATTTGGATATTATATTACAATAAGATATCGTCCCGAAAAATATATTTATGAACCGAAAAGAAAAACGAATTTTTCTATTCAGAATGTTATTTATAGAAAATAAAAATTTAAAAAAAAATGAAACAACAATTAATAATACAGTTTTGTATTTTTACCTATATTAAAAGTTTATAGATAATATTATTATAAATAAAAATTTAAATTGATATACAATTAGGATAGGATGGATCATTAAATGTTGAAACTTATTATGGTTAGTCTACAAAAGCATCTTAATTTCCCATTGGGTTATCCGTGTTGACTGTATAAGTATATCATTGTAGCGACCAAAATTACTGTATTGCCTTTCAATGAGCACATACCAATTTAAAGAATATTCCGCGGTGCAATTATGTCGCTGTGCCAGATTGTATAGCACTTAGGATAATCTACATAAGGTTTATAATTCTTCGATTTTAAAATTAACATATTATTATTGATTTATTTTTTTTCAATGGTATTGTTAAACTTCTTACAAAATCTAATTGCTACCTACTTTACTCTTTACTTTATTCTGAAAATATGGATAATTTTTATCACTATAATATGTAGCATCCAAACGTGCGCGGGGTATTACCCCGCCAGAGAACTTACCAGAAGGTTCTGCCCTCTACTCGCCAGGGATCCATCACTGGACCCGAAATGGTTAGCTCCACACTCCTTAAATCAGGCCCTGGTGCTAGGTCTGAAACTTTACCTACATTCCAGCTATGATACAACATTAATTAATAAGCACTAAGCTTTTGAATATCAAGAAGAAAAGTGAACTTTTTAATCCACCCTAGCAAACGAATTTTCATCTAGATAACTGTCATAGTCAATAGACTGAATCAAGTAGGTACCTTATGTAGAATAAACACTTATGCACAATGGGAGGGTGAGGGGTTGGTTAACGTTCCCTGTGTTTTTTTTTAAAAAATTACATTGTCTGGACAAAATAGTATCTCTTTTCAGTTGTTGAACTCAAAATAGTATATTTTTTCAGTTTTTAGAAATTACCCTATCTCTGTTTTATATATACAAGTTTAAGTGTCCTCTTAAACTTCTCTAAAACACTGTTTGCATACAGCACGGTTTATTTATCTAAAAAGAAAAAGAAAGGTCACAAATATGTTTTGTATTAAAAATATTACCCATCTCCGACTTTTTCAAACATGCCCCTGCATGAAAAGAAAACAACGTGTACACTTATACTTTATATTCAACAATAGATTCCAAATTAAATGTTTTCTAAAAGATCGAATTAGTGTCTTAAAATTGTGTCAAATTGATATAATATCAAATTCAAAATATATTGTACATACCGGCAAAACATCATCCATATAAGTGATAGCAATACGACTGCACAATACATAAATAACAATATATACAAAAGATAATAATAATATATATACAATAGATTTTCAAATAATATAATAAAAAGGTAATAAAATTTATGAAAAGATTTTAAAATTAGTATATAATAATAATATAAATGAAAAGAAATATCGGAAAAATATTAGCAAACAAAATATAAAAACTCTCCATTTAAATTGCCAATGCAATACGATACATTTTAACAAAACTGAAATATCGTTGATTCTTTAACGATTCAGTATAAAAACTTAAATATAACTGAATTTCGATTTCAAATGGATTGAAAAAATAATTAAAAATAATTATTTTACGCAATACAAGTTAAATAATCTACAATTTTTGGATTTTCTAAGTATATTTTGGGGTCTTTTTTTTCTACAATCACAATACTATTTATCTCCATTGAAAAGATAAAGAAGGCCAACAATAGAACTAGACCTAACCTAACCTAAACCTAACCCAACGCTAACGTAATTCTTTAACTCAGCGAGACACTTTTATTATTTTTCTTTTTCTATAATATTTTAAATTTACCATAGTTTAATGTTTTTTTTTTGGTTTATTGTTATTCGATGCTTAGATTATATATATATATATATAGAATCCGTGACCACGTTGTTCTGCCATTATAGTTATATGGCAATTTGTTATTTATGAAAATCGTAACTATTATTATACTTACTTACATATATTAATATTGCGCCAAATGATCTTTATTGGCCATTAAAACTTTAATGCATTTTCTTTTTAAGTCCTATTCAATTATGTTTAAATTCTTTGTTTAGATTATGGTAACATATATTAATGTGCTTAAGAATCAACCGCATATATCAAACAATATATGAAATCAATGATTTTAACAATCTACCAAATGAAAATAATTTTGAAAATTAAATTTACATTTTTATAAATGGTTTTCAAAACAGTTGACTAAAACGAAAAGATGATAAACATGTCGAAGCTTTCTAACTTTACCCTACTGTATATTTATTTTTTAATGTAACAACAATATATTGAGTTAATTTACTTGTATTGCATTTTTGTTTAAAGATTTTTTTTTAAATTTATAAAAGCTTTCTACATTACTTTCATCTGGTGATAACGAGAAAATAAATTTAACTGAAATTTTTCTCTTTCTAATATTTAATTCTTACATCTCGAATTCGATGTTCTATTTTGAATTTAGTCTCATTAGCAGCAGTGTTGTCATCATCTAGATAAAAGTATCTAAATAAGATAATTATCTAGATAATATCTATTATCTAATTTCAGATAATTTTTTTACATTATCTAGATAACGACAAGATAGAAATTTTGTATAAATTATCTAGATAATTATGCTTTAGATAATTTTTAGTGATGCCACGAATCTTTTGCAAGATTTAGTACTAATTCGTCTACTATTTGAGAACGATTACAAATAATTGAAATTGGACTTGACAGAAAAATTCGTGACAAAATTTCGAAAAAAGTACACTTTAACTTTTGTTTTATCTGCTCTGGCGAGCAGTCAGCTCTATAAGCTAAAGATTCGGTTTAAAAAAATTAAAAAAAAAGGCCAAAAATTTGAACCGAACATAATTTTTGTTATTATCATGATCTAGCTCTTCCGAATTACTATATCTCGGGAGCAGAATTTCAATTTTCTTACATTTGGTTTGGTTTGGAAATAAATAGCCAGTTTTGGAAGATTTGTACTTTAGTATTTTTCTATTAAGTTCAATATCAATTAAATATTTGTAATGCAAACGTTCTCGAACAGTAGATAAATTACTACTAAATCTTGCAAAAGATCACTAATAATTTTTAAACTTTATGTTGTAAATAATATCTTTTTTCAAATCTTTTTAAAATCGCCGAACATTTTTAATTGATTATCTGTTATATTATTTTTAGATAATTTTATCTAGATAATCTTGAATTATATACAGAAATCATCTAGTTGATTTTTAGATAATTTTGAACTATCTAATCTACATCGTTTATCTAGATAATATTTTTCGTTATCTATGCCAACACTGAAGCAGTAACAGATCTGGTTGCATATTGGTGAACTTCCGAATTTAAATCTAATGGAATAATATTATTTTTAAATAGATTATTTTTCAATTTGTACATAAAAATCATAAGATACAATTTATGAGCCTCAGTTAAATATTCATTATGTTTCCTTTGTACAACTAAAGAAATCTCGTCAATCTAAGACGCGAGTACATAGTTTTGACAATATTATTTTGAATTATTTGTAATTCCTTTAATTTTGTATTAGTTAGCTGCACTAGAAAATTGGTGAAAGATAATGAATATGCAACATCACATGAGCATGATAATAATATTATAATAATAAGATGATAATAATTTTATTTCAATTTAATTTTGTTTTGTTTCAATTGCACTGAAATGTTTTACTTATAATAAAGTAATTAAGAAGTCTCATCTCATTGCAATCCGATATTAATCAAAATAAAAAATAAAGTAAATAAATATAAAATGAACATAATTCCTTTTCTAAAAGTGTCATCTGTTTGCATATAAGTAAAATATTATGTGCTAAGAATTGATAAGGTGTAAAATATTAAATTATCTCAATAAATACTTGTAGAATGTCAATTTTATATCTGAAATCCATTGGTATATATTCATTTCTAAAAAAGATATTCAAAATAGTCAAAGTTTATTCATTAGGCTGCAAAATTATAAAATAATATCTCATATATAAGGTATAGGTAATTTCAAATCGTATAATTCAAATACATAATATGTAAAAACTGCAACGAATACAACCATTTTCATATAAATTATTTTTCTACAACCTAGAACCAAGAACAAATTAAACTTTAACCCATTCGTGCGTGGCGTACATTATAATGTACATCAAAATTTAATGTAATTTTAACGTGAAATATGAACACACACAAATTGGAATATCTACAATGTGTTAAATTATGTCTTCCCTATTTAATGTAAAAGATTGTTTGCAAATACATGATTAAATTTAATTCGTTTGCCTTATATTTCGATTTATTTTTCGATTTCCCAAATTAATTCCCGTGCGAAAGGGTTAAAAAAAAATCGATCCACCCTACTGTCTTTGCTCACAGTCTATAACTGTTTAAAGCTAAGTATAGGTTAAAAATAAGTATAATTGGTATAATACATACATATACCTATTCTTAAACAAATGTATTTATATAACATCAGTATAATCACAATGTTTTCTAGTAAAATTTGACACATACTTATCTAGCTTATCATTTAATCAGCTGATCAACGTTAGCATATTTTGCTTTCACTTTACTACAATCACAACAAATACATGTGTTTATGGTAATCGAATATGCATATAAGTACGCAGAAACAGAATACAAACGTAATATTTTGTTGTTTTTAAATTTTTTATTATTATTTTCTTATAAGTAAACATTTAGACTTTTCCTTGTTGAACATTAAGCAAAATAAAATAGTTGTGTCATATTAGTTACTTACTCGACTCGCATCGAACAAAACAGATATTTATTTTTTGTTTAATTTTTAATCGATATTTATATACTTATTTTTTTAAAATTATAATTAGAGGCAGAGTAAAAAGGTCATTAAAAAAAATTGTTAGATAATCTTTCAGTTTATATTAAAAATACAGTAAGTTTGAATGTTTTTTTTCTTCTAATTATTAATTACATTTTACATAGAATTAACAAACAATATTTCGTATTAATAATTTCTTACGGCATTGTAATTTTAATAAAAAAATTATGCTGGTTTATATTTTTGAACATAAATTACTTATTTTATTACATTTTTTAAATAACTCTAAGTACTTATGATTATTAGATTTCTATATTTTTTTGCGATTTCAATAAAAATGTGTACTCTGCACTTATTTTTGCCCAATTTTCAATACGCATCCATATGCCTTCAATGTTCAAAGTGCATATCGTCATATAAATATGTAGCCAATATCTAGATTCTAGATACATATATTACTAAATTACTTATAGACTTTTTTAAATGGCGAAACAATATTTTTATTATTAGTTATTTTATTTTAATAACAGCAAGATTGTAAAGAAAAAAAATTATACATCATAAAAATTTTGGTGTATTTAGAGTTACTTCATCAAATTATTGTAATAAATTCAATTCTTTCCTTTATCTAATAACTGTTAGATAACTGTATACTAGACTCTAAGCACTTAACAATATTTTGTTAAAACCGGTTACTTTTCTTACTTTATAATTTTATAAAATACGTTGCTAAATAAGTAAAGATAGTTATACACATTTCATATAATTAAATAATGCATATTGCTGTGTTCGTCATAATAACTATTTAATACTCTGTTAGTTTTTCATTTTAGTTTTTTGAGCTTAAAATTAAGTTTGGTGTTTTCTTCGAGGTCGTTAATATAAATGTTTATGCAATTCTTGACTACTTCGAAGTACTTACTTACAAAATTAAGGGTCTTTCAAATTGAATCTGCCAATTATTATTTGATCTAATTAATAATAATGAAAAATCAATTTGTTTTTCAATTAATTTTATTACTTCGTCCACAATATAATTAATTTATAATAAAATATTTGTTTTTGTTTTAAATTGTTTATAAAAACAAATGTTTTTAATCGGAAATATATACGATGTGACGTGTACGAATACATATTGTGTGTTTATGTATATGTAGTAATTCTTTGACCTCTATTTGATAACTTATCTATTTACAGAGTACCTACCATTAAGTTTATTTTTATACAATTTTTTTAAATTATTTTCCATCAAAATAAACCCAGTTTTTTTTATTCAATTTATTTATGACTTAGCACAATATACATATCGGTTTTAAATTTTCTATTTTTATGCATGTTATTTTTTTTCGATTGTTAAATATATAGAAATTCTAAATTTAATATTTGTTTCAAATCAATTCCCTTTAGGACAAAATGACACAACAAGGAACGCCATTCGATAGCAATGCAATGACTTTAACAAGATTTGTATTGGCTCAACAGAAAAAATTTCGACATGCAACTGGTGATTTATCACAATTATTGAATTGTATTCAAACAGCAATAAAAGCTGTAAGTTCGGCTGTACGAAAGGCTGGAATTGCTCAATTGTATGTAAAACGACTTCTCTTTTTTATTATTTTTTTTTGTAAAATTCTTATTTCTATAGACATGGAATCTCTGGTGAAACAAATGTTCAAGGTGAAGAAGTAAAAAAATTGGACGTTTTGTCGAATGAATTATTCATTAATATGCTCCAATCTTCCTACACAACTTGTTTATTGGTCTCGGAAGAGAATACAAATGTTATTGAAATTGATGTGGATAAACAAGGGAAATATATTGTTTGTTTTGATCCATTGGATGGTTCATCAAATATTGATTGCTTAGTATCTATTGGAAGCATCTTTGCAATTTACAAGTAATATTTAAATAATGAAAATTTATTTAAAAAAAAAAAAAATTGATTTCAATTATTTTTACAGAAAAAAATCAGAAGGCGCACCTCAAATGTCTGATGTTTTACAGTCAGGTAAAGATATGGTTGCTGCTGGTTACGCATTATATGGATCAGCTACAATGATTGTACTAAGCTTAGGAAATGGTGTTAATGGATTCACTTATGATCCCAGCATTGGTGAATTTATTTTGACCGACATAAATATGAAAATTCCCGATCAAGGCAAAATTTATTCAATTAATGAAGGCTACAGTCACATATGGGATGATTCGGTTAAAAATTATGTTGAAGCAAAAAAGGATCCAGCTAAAGGAAAACCTTATGGAGCAAGGTAAAAAAAAATACATTCACCTTTTTATGCAACGAAGAATGAAATCTTTTAAATCACCTTTATTTTACAAAATGCTTAGATATGTTGGAAGTATGGTTGCCGATGTTCATAGAACAATAAAGTATGGTGGAATTTTTATGTATCCAGCAACTAGCCAAAGTCCAAATGGAAAAGTAAAACAATTACATTCAGTACAAATTCTTTAAATACATTTTTAAATACTAATTTTTTTTTTACAGCTTCGTTTGTTGTACGAATGCAACCCAATGTCATACATAGTTACACAAGCTGGTGGTAAGGCAAGTACAGGAACCAATAATGTCTTAGATATTGTACCAAAATCTATACATGAAAGATGTCCAATTTATTTAGGATCTAAATTAGATGTGGACGAAGCATTAAGCTTTATCAAATAAATCGATCTTAATTTTTCGTTTATTACTAAGATACTTGTTTTTTCAATTTAAAGATTTTTTTTTTCCAAATAAAACATAATTTCTTTTGCAAAATTTACATTTTATACATAATCAATAAACTACATATACGTATTAAATTCTTCTTATTATGCATTTGATTAATAAGAGTTCGCCTTGTGTTTTGGTAAGAATTTGAAATTCTCAGGAACTGGCCCCAAAAACATTTCACTTAATTTAATCCAATCGGAACAATTATCCGATGACATTAATGTTTCAAGGTCATCACGACCTTTATATCTATCTGGTCTTTGATTTATTTTTTGTGGTGGGTGCTCAAGAAGTCCATACGGTACGTAACGATATAGAAATGATTGCCACTCAAGAAAAAATCTAAAATCAAATAAATTTTATTATAATAATCGCATGATATGTTTAAAAGAAATAAAATTACCTGCGTGTATTTTCAACACCTTTTGTATCTGAACCCCAATGCTCCAATCCATAATTAATATATTTTTGCATGATATCAAAACGTTCACTACTTGATGGATCCCATGCCTTTTGCTCTTTGATTTCTTTAAATATCCATGGTTTTATTAAAGCACCACGACCCAACATTACGCTAGAAATGCTTGGGGCCACCTTTTTTACATCCAAATAATCTTGAAAACTTAATATATCACCGTTTCCGACGATGGGAATATGTTTTGATTGACTTGCACATTCCTGAATATATGGCCAATCGGAATTTCGTGTATAACGCTGTTCACGTGATCGTCCATGTATTGTCACAGCTTTTGCACCCCATTCCTCAAACTTCGGTACTAATTCGTGGGCAACATTTTTATTGGAATAAATTCCAGTTCTTGTTTTAACTGTGAATGGAATATCGTTTAAAATAGTTGAACAACTACGTACAATCGTTTCCAAGACATTCAATCGCCGTATAAGTGCACTTCCACCACCTTGGCTATAAATTAGCTCAATTGGACAACCAAGATTTAAATCAATAAAATCAATTTCACAATTTTCATTTAGAACTTGAGCAGCATATGTTATTAATTGAGCATTATTGCCACAAATCTGCACACCAAATAAATCTTCGGATTTGTGTCGTTTAGCTAACGCCCATTCTTGTGATATACCATTTATTATTGGAACAGCACAAGCCATTTCACCTGTGAATTTAAAAATAAAATAAAATAAAATATGGTGCGGAATAACATTTTTTAATGTTTATAAATTACCACATGTCACATCAGCACCATATTCTTTACATATTCGTCTGAATGGTAAGTTACCAACCGTTGTTAAAGGACTCAAAAATAATTTATCGCGAAAATCAATATTTCGTCTTTCTCCATTTCTCTCTTTTATTAAATCAACGTCCGAAGAATAACCCAGTTTTTGTGAGACTTCTTCTTCTTTTGTGTTGCTATTTATATCGTCATTATTATCAATGGATTCTTCACTCAATTTCTCTTCATTATTGATTGTCTCTGGTTCTTTATTATTATTCTTTTTTAATTCCCCAAATTGTTTGACGATATTTTTTGATTTTTCAAAATTATAAGATTTCCTCCGCAGCAACGTTTGTAAAGCTTCATTGTATTTATATTTAAAAAAAAAAAAGTTAAAATTATGATATTTATTGTCAAGTGGACTGGCTATACATAAATATCAGACTTACCATAAGGAATTTGATTAAATGTATCTAGTGGCGCATTCTCTTCATAAAAATCCATTTTACAATTATTAAGATCATCGTCTATATGACTTTTGGCATATCGGCAAGCTAATCCACGTACACAAAAGCCCTTAGTTGAGTAAATGGGACATATGGGACCAATATCTTGTGGCTTATCTTGTAAATACTTGTCAATATCATGAGTAAATTTACATTTTTGATATTCACACTTTGCACCATTTCGTCCATTATATAATGTTTTACAAAGATTATCTTCCCGTTTTTCTTTGTAGGGACGCGGACGTGCCTGTTTCAAAATATACAATGTTAAATATACCAAAAATATTTTGTGGACTAATACAATTTCAAAGACGTAGAACTTAATTACCTTATTTTGTCCTCTCTTTAATTTTTTCCATTCTCTATTACTAATTCTTTGTTTTTTCGCTTCTGGTTCATCATTGTCATTCTGTTTTTCTAGAGCTGTGGAGTCTGTGGTTATTACATCTTCATTTATATTATCGTTAGGGATTTCTTTCTCATGGATCTTGATGAGAAACCTGAACAATGAAAATGTTTTTAAATAATTGAATAAACAAAATAATGATACAATTTGACATCAATATTAATTTAAGTAATATTACTTACTCTTTCTTAATATGGCAAACACCTGCCATTATTTTAATAACAAATTAAAATGTTAAATATTTTAATGTGTTAAAATAAGAGAATAAAACAATATTTAAATGTGGTTAATCGTGGTTATGTTTGAAAACATGTACTTGTGAATTGTGATTTACTATAATCAGAAAATGACGGTTGTTTGACACAAGGTAAGGAAATGAGCAAATATTTAATGAATGCGTTTACTTTCAGTTAAAGATATTCTTCCGATATTTTCAAGACACCTCACGGTTTGAAAACTTAATACAACAGAAATCTAATATACTTACATCATCTACATTAGATCGTTAAGTTAATATTTATCGCTAAAAACTTACTTAAATTCTCATCTGCATTATTAAATACTATTACTTATACTAATGAAGAGTACTAATTTAGATGATAACTTAAGTATGTTTTTAGCGATAAATACTAACTAAACTATACTTTAACTGCTTTAACTTTAAAAATACTTACAGGATTCGTTTTTTTTTTATTTTTTTTTCTCTGAAGGCCTATTTTTTCTCAGTTTAGTTAACGGATTTTGGTCATCGATCCTACGTTAAACGCGGTATAGTTAACTCTTGAAAATATATAGGTTTTGGAGTCTATCTGTAATGATTATCATTACAGATTTTCAGTAATTAAAAATCGATTTTCTTTATAAAAAATTTTAAATTATTTTTATAAGATGTGGATGATTTTGATATGTGGAACACCTTACGAAAATCTTCCATATATTATAAAAATCTTCCTTGTTGGACATAATAATCTATATCCATAAACACCTTACGAAAACTTCCACATATTATTAAAACCTTCCACACCTTAGGTAAATCTATAAGATTTGTATGTGGAAGGTTTTTCTAAGATGTGTCAGATTTTTTTGTTAACAAAAATAAAGTAGTAAGTATAAGTAAGTACCAATTATTTGGTAAGTTATTTTGCTAATTGTAATTTTTATTAGTAACTAATTGGCTTTTCATTTTTAAGAAAATAAAAATGAAAATTCTGTAAATTAAATAATTATGTTTTTTAAATAAATATATTTTAATAAATGAATGAAATACAGTTGAAATTGATGATTTCTAGATAATTTGAAGTTTTGAATTTTAGTTTTATTTATTTGGTTTATGATTAAATTTGATCAATCTGCATTAAAATCTGGAAGAATTGGTGGGCACGTGCATATTAAATGTTTATCACCAAAAACATCATCAATACGTCCAACAGTTGGCCATACCTTAGCATCAGATTTAACAAATGACTGCAGGTAAATCAATAAATATTCAAATTAGTTTTAAGGTAAATTACGAAAAAATATATAGAATAAAACTAAGTATTATCTTACCGCTGGGAATGCTGCTTGTTTTCTTGTATATGGCCTAGTCCAATTATCACCAATAACTTGTTCTTGCGTATGCGGCGCCATTTTCAGAGGATTAATAACTTTGTCCATTTTACCTTCTTCAATTTGTCTTATTTCTTCACGTATAGATATCATTGAATCGCAAAAGCGGTCTAATTCCTCTTTGTCTTCAGATTCAGTTGGTTCAATCATTAAGGTTCCTGCTACCGGCCAAGACATTGTTGGGGCGTGAAAACCATAGTCCATTAAACGTTTGGCAACATCAACAGCTTCGATATTTGCAGTTTTTTTTAAATCACGAATATCCAAAATGAATTCATGTGCAACTAAATCAGCCTTAGGATCCTTGAAAAGTGTTTTGTAGTGTTGCGATAATCGTTTTGACATATAATTAGCATTTAAAATTGCAATTTGTGTTGCACGCTTTAGTCCACGCGAGCCCATCATTTTAATGTAAGCCCAAGATATTGGTAAAATAGCTGAACTACCGTAAGGAGCAGCACTCACAACTCCGAAACTTTGATTTGAATCACCTAAAAATTCGAGCGGATCGATAATGGGATGGCCTGGTAAGAATGGGGCTAAATGTCGTTTAACACCAATTGGTCCCATACCTGGACCTCCGCCACCTAGAAAAAAATATTTCGCGAATTAAATGATTATAGAAAATTAGAATTATTTTAAATTATAATCTAAATATTAACCCACCATGTGGTATGCAAAATGTTTTATGTAAATTTAAGTGAGACACATCACTTCCGTAATCACCAGGTCGACATAATCCAACTTGAGCATTCATATTTGCACCGTCCAAATAAACTTGACCACCATTTTTATGTACCAAATCACAAATATCGGCTACAGTTTCTTCAAATACACCATTTGTTGATGGATATGTAATCATTAGACATGATAAATCTTGTCTATGTTCATCTAATTTCTCCTTTAAATGTGCTAAATCAATATTTCCGTCGGACGGACTAACACGAATTGGTTCAACTTTCATGCCAGCCATTTGTGCTGATGCTGGATTTGTTCCATGTGCTGAAATTGGAATCAAACAAACATTTCGATGAGCTTCATTTCGAGATGTATGATAGCCACGTATAGCACGTAAACCAGCATATTCTCCCTGGGCACCTGAATTCGGTTGAAGTGAGATATTATCGTAACCGGTTATTTCACATAGGTCTTGTTCTAATTCTCGGAAAAGTATTTGATAACCTTCGGCTTGTTCTCTTGGTACAAATGGATGAATATCGGTAAAATGACGATAAGAACACGGTATCATTTCGGTGGTTGAATTTAATTTCATTGTACATGAACCTAGTGGAATCATTGAATGCACCAATGAAATATCTTTATTTTCAAGTTTTTTCATATATCGAACCATTCTTGTTTCGCTGTGATGACTACTAAAGACGGGATGTGTTAAAAATGGAGATGTTCGACGAAATGTTGATTTTGAAATGGAATGCTTATTTAAATCACATGTAGCTAAAACTTGAGCTAAAGATTTACAACGGAAAACGGCTAAAAGATCTTCAATATCTTTGGTTTTAACGGTTTCATCAAGTGCAACACCAATTGTCTCATTGTCATCATAATAACGGAAATTTATTTCTTTTAATTCAGCTGCTTCACGAATATCCTTGACACTAATTCCAATTGGTTTGACATGGAGAGTATCAAAAAATACATCATTTAATACTTTATGGCCGGCTTCAATTAAACCTTGATGCAATGTCAATGTGGAGTGATGAATTTTATTTGCAATCTCTTTTAATCCTTCTGACCCATGATAGACTGCATACATTGCAGACATATTTGCTAGTAATGCTTGGGCTGTACAAATATTACTTGTTGCTTTGTCACGGCGGATGTGTTGTTCACGTGTTTGTAATGCTAAACGATATGCATCAAATCCATCCATGTCTCTATTTGTTATCAAAAATGAATGTATTTAAATAAATTAAAATGGAATGAATTTTTAATGTTGAGATTACCTTGTTATTCCAACCATTCGTCCTGGCATTAATCTCACCAATTTTTGTTTACAGGCGAAAAATCCTAAAAAACATTGAACAATATTGCATTCTAATTAATCTGAAAGTTTCTCTTGTAAATATGAACTTACCTGCATGTGGACCACCATATCCTAATGAAAAAATTAAATAAATTAAAAATTTTGTAATGTTCGTAGAGATATATTATTTATTTATCGTGCTTTTGTTAAATAACAAAAACTTCGGAAATTGATTTGTCATTAGTTGCTACTTACCTAATGGAACACCTAAACGTTGAGAAGTACCAATAGCAATATCAGCACCAAATTCAGCTGGGGGTCTTAAAATAGTTAATGCCATTAAATCAGTTGCAACCACCACAAGCGTCTGAAAATTTTATTTAAAATATGTATATTATATAATTATATATATTTATATATTTTATATATATTGCTTTCTTTATCACTAATACTCATACACTCACTTACCCCATTCTTATTTGCCGTTTTCGCAATATCATCAAAATCACGAACATTTCCACATGTATCTGGATACTGTAACAATATTCCAGATATCTCACGACTAGCCAAATCACATTTATCAATCGGACCAACAACAATTTCTAAATCTAATGCATCAGCACGTGTTTGAACTATTGCTAATGTTTGTGGATGTATACGATCCGATAGATACATTTTTTTTCGTTTATTGTGTCTGGTGCATAATGTCATGGCCTCAGCAGCAGCTGTTCCTTCATCAAGCAAAGATGCATTCGCCACATCTAATCCAGTTATTTCAGATACAAGTGTTTGATAATTGAGTAACGATTCGAGACGACCTTGCGCTATTTCTGGTTGATATGGTGTATATTGTGTTGTCCTGGTGATGAGGAGAAAGTTTTATTATTAATCTGGTGAAATAATTAATTATGTACAATTACAACTTACCATCCAGGATTCTCAAAAATATTTCTCATTATTGTATGTGGCACATAACAATTGTGATAACCCATGCCAATATATGAACGCCATATTTTATTTTTTTGTGCGATTTCCCGTGCTCTATCAATCAATTCATGTTCATCTGAAAATTTTATTGAAATCAATTATAAAAATAAATACAAATTTGATATGGATATGAAAAATTGTAGAATGGTTTATTTGAATATTTCGAGACGCGGAACATATATTTTATATTTATATACTATATATATAAAAAAAATAATTATATATTTGTTTCTATGCGTCTCATAAAAATAATATTCGATTATCATCATATAATTCGCACTTAACAAATCTTTGAAGAAACAAAGAAAAAAAAAACAATAAATAAAAAACATAATAATAATAATTTAAAAAAAAAATGCCAATTATCAATATTTTGTATTACAAATGTAATGCGCGTATTATTTTAATCATAAATAAATAAATTTTTGCTGGGGGTCTTTTATAAAAAGATGACCCGATTTTGTCTGAATGATAAACCTTGACCTTTAATAAACATTTTATAATAATTAAAAAAATGTACGTGTGATTAGAAATGTAATGTAAGTAAACGGAATAACACTAAGCGTAAATAAAATAGTTAAAAATTGTAATAAATTTGCTTATAAACGAGATAATGAATTTGTGAACCACATAAGCATTCATTTTCATATTAAATAAATGCTCATTGAAATATTTCTATGAAAATTATATGAAAATTTTATGAAAATTTTATGAAAAAATCTGTAAATATAAAAAAAAACAACTTACTAAATGGTTCATCCATTTTTAATTCACGTTTTAATTGAATATTTCTTGGTACAGCTCTATTCGTTAATTCATCCAATGACTAAATACATATTAATAACAACATTTATTATTTTGTTTATTTTTTTGAATTGACATGAATTTCTTATAAATTTTACCTTGTATCCCAATAAATCTAACATAGCAACAACTTCAGTTTTACGTGGACCAATGTGTCGACTAGGGAAATCGGTTTTATTTGGAAAAACATCTTTAACGGTGGCCAAATAACGTTTTTGAATATTCTTATGATAACCACGATTGATTGAAACGATATTTTTGAAGTTTTTAACAACTATGACCCGTTGCATTTTAATTATTTCCTTTCTTTTTTTCTTCTAACAATCACTTAAAATTTATCCACAAAAATAATTTATCGACCAAAGTTTTATTTAAAAATTGGTACACATTTGAAATGTGCTGTGGTTCCAACACGATTGATATTTCTGAACTTATGAGAATTACAAATCACAAAATTATTATCATTTAATATTTTTCTCAATTTAACTTTTCTTTTCGTTTCTTATTAATAATTCTAATCTCTTTTACTCACTTGACTCGTTTTATTTCTTAATAATATGCATATTTTTTCCTATTATTAACATTGTATATATGTTAGCACACACATATATATACACAATTAGCTTGACTTATGGCTTAAAAATTAATGGATTAAGAACAAATTTTTCATCCTTTTACATAAACGCAGGTAAATATCTACATGCTTGTGTTTGTTAAGATGAAAAAAAAAATGGGTTGAATTGTAAATTATAATGTAATGCAAACGTTTCACCATATCTTAAATAATCCTAAAACGAATATTAAAAGTATAGTCTCTATTAAAAGTAAATATGAAAACGGTTAATTGGTATGTGTATAGGCATAGACAATAACTTGAAGTTCAAACAATAGATACAGGGGTATAGACATAACTCCCAAAAAAAAGTGACAGAACTCCAAAAAAATTACATAATTCCTAAAAAAATGATTTAATTCAAAAAAAAAAGTTGACTTAACTCCCAAAATAAAATTTGAGCTAATTCCTAAATAAAATAATGACTTAACTCCCAAAAGCTTTGTATAGGACTTAACTCCCAAATGAATATTGACATAACTCCGAAATAATCTATAATGTTCATAATTCATTTTCTGCTCTAGGAAAAGAGTCAAATAGGGGGAGGGTGGTGTTAACCCCCCCCCCCCACCTCCTGAGATTTGAAAAAAATATTACCCTATGTCGATTTTGTCGAAAATAGTATCTTTTTTAAGTTTTTGAACAGAAAATAGTATGT
>JAABKK020059491.1:0-22802 GCA_011634745.2 Catotricha subobsoleta
ATTTAATATCTAATAGAACTCGAATTCAATTGTGACTTTATTATTTTTTATATTTTTCCTAATAACTTCAGTTACTTTCATAAGTGCTGTAACACAACTGTGATTTAATCGTAATCCTGATTGTATGGGAGTTAACGATGACAATTATTTATTAATATTAAATGAAAGAATTTTTAGAACTACTCCATTAATAGAAATTACACTACAATTAGATTAATTTTTGGGGTTTGTAACTTTTGGAATTGGTTTAACTATTGACACCAAAGTTTAGCATATACGTTACGATCAATTGAAAAATTGAAAATATGAATCAACTGTTTTATAAAATGATTAATAACAATTTTAAGAAATTTAATTAAAATACCATTATAGCCAGCTGCGTTACTGTTAATACATTTAAGGGCATCAAATATATCATTTGAATTTAAACGACGAATATTTAAAGTTTCTCTGAAAGATTGGTGATTTAAATTGACAGAATGAATATCAGTGAGTGAAGAACGATGTATCGAAAACGAAATAAAATAAAGAATTCATTACGCTTATATCAACATTAAATGAACCTGATATATCACTAAAAAAAAAAAACAGTTCAAATTTTTGACAATTTTCTAGAATTTGTGCATCACCCGCGTGAAACTTGACGGTGATAATAAATATCGATGTAAACAATGTATGTCACAATATCGACGTCTAATTATTATTCAATTAAATCGATTTAGTGGCGGCATGGAAAAAATTAATCGTCTCATTTCAACACCATTTACATTACAATATTTTTGTTCAAACAGATGTTCACTACCAGAAAATGGAAAACTTCATATAGAAAAGTTTAGGTGGTTTGGGCATGTTCATTGTTCATAGAATGGATGAGAATAGGTTACCAAAAAGAGTTTTGAAGGTAGAGAAGATGTGGGCGTTAGAAGTAGGAGAAGACCTAGAAGAAGATTTACAGATTCATTTAAAGAGGATTTAATTGATATAAATCTGATGTTAAATGATAGAGTTCTTCAGTTAACTAAGGATAAGTAGGAATGAAAGTGGGTGGTTAAACGACCTTAAAAGGGTAATTAAAGTATGATGATGATAAAAAAAAATATGAGAAATATTATAATAATACATAAATAATTTAAAAAGTAAGACATATTATTAGGTTCTAGTCAAAATGCATTCTTTCTGGGAAGAAGTTATTAATTTGTTGAGCTTATTAAAATAAATATTTAACAAAAGAAAAAAAAATAGATAAATGAAGAAAATCATTTAAATTTCTGTGAAGATAAGAGGAACAAAATTAAATAAACCCATTTAGCTCTAAGGAATCATTTTTAAAATGTTACCATCCCCCCACTATTATTTTGTCACATTCATTCGCAAAATATCAGACAATCTCCACCCCTCAGCAGCGCAATGTCATTTGGCATAAATTGAATTTTTTGAAAGAATTTATTTATGTAATTTTTTTTATTTGTAATTAGTTATTTTTTCAGCAATTTTAAAAATTCGAAAAAAAAAGCATGTAAGTCGATGTAAGTACTTATTGGTTTTGTAAATGTTTTTTTTTTAATTTAATTTTTTTAAATTCTTAACGAAAACGAATTAGATGTAAGTAAGTACCATAATATCTGTTGGCATCTTGTTTTATTGCATTTTAAAATATGACAAAATTTTGATATGTACAAATAAAGAAAGTCAAGTTAGATCAATTTCGACAAATTTCAGGGTATTTTTAATAAAATGCATGAAATTACATAATAAAATGTAGTAAAACTAAATAATTAATTAGAATAAAATTTTACATTTAGAGCATAGTTATTTATGGTATTTAATTTGTAATGTTGCAAAAGTTTTACCTCGAAATTATTTTAACCAAAATTACCCGAAGCCGAACCAATGCTTTATTATATTATTTATTCCCATTTAATGACGTTATCAAACTTTATAATTAGCTCAGCTATAATTATTAAACAACATTGTTTGTCCCAATCATGTTTCTCGCCTTTTTCGTCGTTTAGCTTTTATTGCATATTTTTTTTTTTTTAATTTATAGCATTATGTTCAATAATTTATATGCTTGAATGAATTTATTGTTAAGAAATTTATTTGTTTACTTAATCAATTTGCATTCTGTATTGGTTTAAGACGATGTAACTACTTAAATAAATACCAACGAAAGAAACTCACAACAAATTTATGAATAAATAATAAATAATGATCGAACAAATTTAAGTTTGTCAGTAATTATATAACGTATTAAAAAGAGTTTCATAATATAATTAATTATTATTTTTTGTTCTTCTGCCTTTTGTAATACGCGGTCTTTCTTTTTATGTTCTGAAGATGCCAACAATAATTGTTAAAACACTGATGATAAATAAATGAAAAAATTAGAAAATAGTTTTAGATTTTTCGCTGTGCCTCATAAATCAAGCACCAAAAGTTATTAAGTTTTACGGATAACAAAAATAAATAGAAACAAAAATCGCAGGATCTTAAAATCAGAATCATTAATCTATTAATAATGACGATATTCAATTTTTTTCTTCTCCTTAATAAAAAGTATGTCTCTTTGTTCAGCACTTTTTTTTTTTTATTGTTTTTTGTTAGTGTTTCATATTTTAAACTTTTCCAACATAAATTCACATTAACCCGTAAGTAATTGAATGTTTTTCGAAAATGTGGCAAAATGCTTATCATATGTTCTTATTTCTGTTTTGTACATTTTTCCCAAGCAACTTAAAATGCAATAAAATAATACGAAAATGTTAAAATGTGGCGTCAAGAAAATTCTATAATAATTCCAATAAAAATAAAAATTCGGAAATTTTTGTGCATAAGTACGCATACATATTTTGTTTTTAAGCCATCACAGCATAAGAAATAATAATTATTTTGTTATTTCCGGCTGGTTTATTATAATATCGATGTATGTACTGTTTACTGGTAATTTCCAAATTTTATTATTATGATACGTATTGATTTGGTAGTAAATTTATTGTTCTTAACGCCATCCATATAACAATATATATTTAAATATATGAAATTGTGCATAAAAGTATTTGTTTTTACATTGAGTCATATTTCAGAATTATATGATTTAAAATTGTGATATAGAAAATCTAAGGTAAAGGTAATAAGATATGATTTTTATTTTTAGATTTAATACCGTCGCTTATTCCTGCAAAAAATATATACATAATATATATATTTGGGTGGATAGAATTTTTCAGAACAGCCGGTACCATCGTTTTGAGTTGCATTTTGTCTCAAGATTACCGTCATATTTTTTTGTTTTTTATTGCAATCTCCGAGGTGCTTACCTCAGCCATAAGGTAGAACCACATGGTTAAAAAAAAGACCATGAGGTTAAAAAAAGGTAATCTTGAGACAAAATGCAACTCAGAAAACAATGGTACCGGCAGTTCTGAAAAATTCGATCCACCCTAATATATATATAAAAAAATGAGGTTGTATGACACATGATTTATGACGATCATGTAAACTACCTTCAATAATTAAATGCTAAGGAAAATGTATTGCACTTGAAATAGATAATAATAACTACAGTCAAAGGTTAGATATAATAGAGTAAATATTGATTTTAAAAATAATATGTATTTAATTCTACGGCTAATGGACTTGCATTTTATTTTTGTTCAGAAAAAAAAAAAAAACTAATTAAATTAATTAATATGTACTATTTACTCGCACTACTCAGCAAAAGTCGTTTGTCATACATTGTCTGCATTGTAATATTAAATGAAACTATATACATATGTATGATTTTGCATTAATACCAATTACTTCAAGTTCTGGACTATTTTCAACTATTCAGAGGCTATGTTTCCTTTGACATAGTTCTGTCGTTAAGACTAGGAGAGATTTTCGTCAATTATCGCTAAACCCTAGCGGGGGGCGGAGGCGGCTCTACAATATAATTATTAATGTAATTTTGGCCAAGTAAGCAAAAAAAAAGTTGGTTTACCTGTTTTATTTTTACTATTCAGCTGGGGGTAAGAGGCGGTACGACAGCCCAGTACAGTAGGCAAAGAAATATAGTTCGTTTAAGCAAAAATTATTTTTGGCGTATTTACGAAAAATATTATTTTAGAACGTTGAATTTAAAAAAAAAAGTGAATTTCTCGTGGCCTATAATCAAAATTGCAGCGGTTCATCGATCTGACGTCACTTTTTATTGTGGTCCCCCCCAAAAAAGGCCTAGAAAAAGAGATTCGCTGGGGTTCAAAAATCAACCAATCTACCCCGGATTTTGTTTTAATTATTTTTATTCTAATAGTCATCGAATGTGAGGGGTGGCGGACCAAAATTTAGAAAACTTCGTTTATTTTTAGAGTACCCCTACACCAGTTTAATCACAGATTCACAGCAGCAAGGGCGCAAGCCAGAAAAAGTGTTTACAAAGAAACCTGTGTTACAGCTTACAGCTTGCAGTGCTAAAACATTGAGTAGCCAATTTTCACACAGAAATACATACGCAGAATACGCTATACTATACGTATATATGTATTATATTTATTTAAATTGATTTATTATTTTAATTTAAATTGATTGCTTTCGACTAATTGAATAAAAATAATTTAATTTGAAATATATTTGTATAAATTAAACTTAAGATGAAAAAATAATGACCTCTGCATAAATCGTCTGGGTAAAAACGTCAGACATAAAAAAAAATTTCCGCCAAATATGTACATTTCTATCCTACGCTACAGTACATTTTTCTCAGGTCAATAGCATCATTTTAAAGAATAATGAATTATAACAGAAGTATCGCATCAAGAAGTTGCGGCACACACAGAATATCATTTTCAATTTTTTTTCTTCTTTTTTTTTTATATATAATGGCGTCAGACCCTTGAATGTTTTCAATGTTAAGTTGGGAATTTCCTAATATAAGTATGTTTGTTTATATTTTATTACACATTCGTATATCCAATTCAATGCAACAAAGAACATACCGACTCTGCTCATACCACAACAACAAATGCACAGAATGTGAATCAGTTAACATCATTTTATTATTATTTCGATGGTCTTGATCTAATTACAGTTTTTCTTTTTTTCTTTTTTTATAAATACAATATAAATTTCAGTTTAATAGTTTAGTTGTCGGTATTTTATGGGATAGAAAAATAATCAACATATTTAATACATACTTATTAGCAAAACAAGAAATATATGTGTATAGACCGACACATTGATATTACATACAAAATATATAATAAAAATTTGTCTGTGACTTTAAACAATGATATAAATATTGGTTGTACGATAAAATTCAACAAATGATATATATGTGGGGAAATTTGATATTTTTAATAAAATTATTACTAAGCATTTAAGCATGAAGGTACTTTCTCTGTTAATTTTATACGCTCGTCACATTAAAATGAAATGAAAAAAAAAAAACAAAACAAAACAAAACCACATGACATGATGTATATATATTCAAACACGATTAAATACGTCTTGCGGTAAGTACAACACAAAAATTTAAACCATCAAAACAAACAAATATTTGATGGGTTTTTTTTTCGCGTTGCTTACAACCAATATCTTTAAAGCTTAAGTTCGTTATTTCCGTAAATTGCATAATAATCAATTTATACTGAAAATGATAAAATAGATGACAGTACGATATTTATGTTGTAACATGTGTTAACCAGACGATCAAAATATTTTATTATTTCTTGTATAATGTGTCAAATTTTCGAAACAATGAAAATTCCCCATCAATAATATGAAAATTCCAAATGGTCAACTTTTAAGTTTTTTTTTTTTTTTGTTTTTTTTTTATTCTTGCTTATGGCACTTAGACTTATTTTATGGTCTTACAGTTTAAGTATATTATTTGAAATAATAAATATATTAATTTGGTAACCAGATGTTGAAGTAAATAAACCTGGTAAATCTATTAGGAGTAAATAAATTTTAGGTATTTTATAATTGTTTATGAAGAATAATCAAATTATGTGTTTTTTTTTCAAATACTAGAAGAAATTTAGAGTTATCGTTGAAGAGCTTTCTTTCAAGCTTGCCATTTTTCTTCGTATTTTTCCATTATAATAATAAGTACGACTCGTTTGCTAGTTTGTATAACCGCAATGGAACGAATAAAGGGGTCATATGACCGCCGAAAAGGTGATCAATCATATACAGAAGATTTCATCGATTCCCAATCACCTAACTTCGTAGAAAAAATCCATTTTGAAATTTTTTGAACATTTTTCTAGGTAGTACCGATTTTTTTTTTTTAAATGAATTAATACCTTTTTGCTCATTAAATAATCAATCAAATTAGATAATTGAATGACAAAAACATAGATTAATTTTCTGATAGAAGGTAAATTCTTCAGTCATGGGGACACTTAAAAATCGTATTCAGTGTTGGGTCATGTAATACAAAACAATTATATTCCAAAAATTGGTGCCTAACTGACTGGCTATAGTTTACCTTATAGGTACTCATTGAAAATTCTTTAAGTTTTTAATTTCTTCACAATGATTTTTCATAGGGTTCTCAAATTTGATTGGTTATTTAAAGCGTTTCAATGGATTATCTCATCCATCAGCCAGGTACAAAGTGGTCGACATCTGTAACAACTAACAGCAACATTGGTTTAGTGGTTGTTACTCGGTGATAACTACCTAATTTTAAAAGTATATCGCGATAGCAAAGCGAATTGTAAGTTCGTAACGTAAAAATATAAAAGTCAAGAAATTTTCAACGAATTATTTTTTTTTCAGAAAAATAATCAATGAATTTCCAAAGAATTTCTAGCCGATCAAAATTAATTACCAAATATTATAAACGTTTTACAAAACGGCTATAAGGAATTTTCACATCAAGACAGATAAAAATGACTTCATCGATTTCCAATCATTCAGATTTATCTACGTAATGTATTTTCCTCTCTAGACGCGGATGTTATAGTTTAAAAAAAAAAACATTAAAAATTCTATTATTGAGCATTAAATGATGGAAAAGTATTACTGATATTGGAAATACATATACGTAATTGCCGACTTCAAGTGATTAAAGACATTTCTATGAATTATATTACGCTTATAAGTACATTATTGCAAATATATCTGTGCTAAAATTTTCTGCGAAACGAATGATCGTCGGCTCTATAATAACAGCTGTTTATGCATATATCTCTGTATGGTGTTTATTTTGCATATACATAACATTTTTGTGTACATCGATCTATATAATATTGTCCATATAAATAATTGTAGATAACTACTATAAATAAAATTAATTCATATCTATTATTAAATATATTCCCGAAATATAAGTAGGCTAATAATATTTTTAATTTCAACAATACGAATAAGTGCGTTATCTTCAATATATTACTAATAAGAAACATATTTTTACATAATAATAAATTATATTGCCTCTAGTTTAAATATAAACATAATAATAAAATGGTTATTTAAAAAAAAAAATAACCGGAAATTTTTCTATATATTTTCAGGTAATTTTAGTTATCTATACCAGAACTATATATAACAGTAGAGAAAATGATAGATCCAGGCATTTTTAGCATTTGTAATTGTAGAAGTTTTGTTGTGCATAAGCATATTTAATATTTGGAACCTACGTCTATAATTTTATTTGCTAATTACTTAAAATAGGGTTACGGGATTTTTCTTTTTTCATATTTTATTCAAATAAAACCGTTTTTGTATTTTCCATTATAATATCCGTTTTTCATTACTGTTTGGTATGGGAATTTCTATTTTTTTTTTTTCGAAATGCACGTCAAAGAATAAAATTGAAATTTTAGAATAATTTATTAAATGCTTAATTTATTGCAATATGCAAAATTGATTTTGTAGTTTGTGGTTTTTTTTGATATATTTTTAAGTTAAGTTTTATATATAGTTAAGGAAAGGGGGACAAAATTTGCATGCTTCTATGTAAAAGTGCACTATTAAGGTCAAATTGTGGTAATATTTCCCTAACTATATGCGCAATGCAACAGTACATGCGTATGCTGAGATATTAAAATGGTATTATACACGATCCATAATTTCTTACATATAATTGCTTGTAAACGGTCTGTTTTACCAAAAAAAAATAATTATGTATTTTCCATTTGCACCTACGAGTGATATGCATGGAAATATTTCTATAACACTTTTTTATGCGCGCAAATCGTTTTTCAATAGGTATAAATGGGAAATGGTATCAAATATTTCATAAAATTTTATTTAAATTACTTTATTTAAGCTCTTTGTCTAGATATTAAAGAAACTAAAATACTAATTTTTATTCGGAGATTATTTTTAATATTTTGTTAATATTTTCTTATGTCGAATATAAACGAATATTTTGCAGTTTACAAAAATAGAATGAAGGACTGCCCCGCCTGTCGCAGATTTACTCAGCATAGCTTTTATCGTTTCTAGGAACTATATGAATAAAAAATCACACTTACATTTCAAAGTAGTATAGCAATCAAATTTCTAGAGTAACTTCAGACAACTCGTTTATTAAAAGACTTGGTAATAAAAACTTGCAAAACTGCGACATATAATTGAACATGAACTTCACTAAACCAACTATTTGCATATAACTAGGAAGCACATGTCAAATTCAATTGATATTAAATTAATTATATATTCAAATTCTTTATTTCTGCATATATCGGTATTTAAAGCGAATCAAAAATAAACATTAAACCTGTTTTGTATAAAAAGTAAATAATATGTATAAATATATTGGACACATCGAATTCATATGCATCAGACACAAGAGTAAATGAAATAAATATATTTAACTTGATACTTATTTACTGAATAAGTGAATACAGCAAATATTTATATAAAAAAAAAAAAATTACAATTCTAAAAATTGTACGCAATATTCTCAGAAAACGATTGGTAATTATCAGTAAACTGAAATTTAACACCAAAAATTAAAAAAAAAGGAGAAAAACTTGTTATCGAGTAATTGAACGAAAAAAAAAATGATGAAATTAACATTTGTAGCAAATATGTTACTAATGTGCTATAATTTGTAAATCCATTCTCGATTTTCTATTTCACACAAGCAAATAACCGAAAAACAAACAAACAAACAAATTTAATGTCAAATAATAATAAATGTTCTGTAATATTATTGCCAATAATTTAGATCACCAGCACATATATAAACCGCAATACTTAAGTAATATTATAAATAAGTATTTATTAAAAATATTATCATGAAAATTTTATTAATTTTCGTTTATGAGCTACACAAGCGTAAATTAATTTTTTATATTTACTATTTGATTACTTGGAACTGTAGATTTTTTGGTGATTTATACTTGCTGCGATAATTACTCATAAATATTCCGCAGCTTTAATGGAAAAATAAAAGCACATTAGTTTGTTATCTCTACAGCACGTTATTTTTCTTTTAATATAAAAAAATCAAAAATGTTTGAATGCTATTGACTCAGATAAAGAAAAAAAAAATAACCTTGACCTATCGTATTTGTAATTGATCAATGAATCAGAGGCTGAATGGATCAATGATTTCAATCAGTTTATAAACCAAACTTTTTTTTTTATATTTCGATCGTTTATCATTTTTTAGCAAAAATATATATTACCGACCGTATCCCAGTGGGTATTTCTTTTTGTACAGTCTAGACAAACCTAATACAAACTATAGACAGGATACAGAGTACACTAAGCCTTGTCTAAATCCAATACTATCCAAAATATTCTCCAATGGCATCTAAAAACTATGCTTATTGCATATTCCGTAAATGATCTAATATTGAGTGAATTTTTATCTATAGAACTCAATAATGAAATTTCCATACAATCCTAGGTCAAATATATGCTTAAATGCCGGCTCAAATATATATATTTAATTCTGTCCTTGGTAAGCAATTATGTGGGCTTCGCTACAAATATTCTTTATCATAATTAATTTTCCCTTTCGTCACACCTATTCCTCTATAAATAGATGCAATTGCAAATATAATTCAGCAAAAAAAATTTTATTCAATCATAATAATTTATCCGAATATATTTAAATAAAAAGAAAGTCAATGTTAAATTGCGAATATATTTATACAAAATAATCTTTCACTACACAATTTTACTTGTTTTTTTTTTTTTTTATTAAATCAAAAATGAAACAAACATACATTTTAAACAAAAGCATTTCAGTTATCTATCCCAGTCACACAAATTTTACCTTGTTTCATGCCGCCTATGTCAGACCGTTTTAACATGCTATTATTATACCTACTAAAACTTTACTATAACGAACAAATGAAATAACTCGTCTTCAGTTTAAATTCATTATTCAAACAGAACGGAACAAGCGCATTACTATACAAAAACCGTTTAAAATTTATTAAATAAATGCAAACTATAAACGGGCAACAACATAATAAACAAAATATAATTGATAATAATTGATAATGAAAAATAGATCGCGTGATATTAAAAAATCATTAATTATTTATATTAATGAAATCAAAGTTATTGTCATAAAAAAATTATTGAATAAAGAAAGACTGAAAGTTTAGACCAAATTCAAAACAAAAATAATTAACAACAAAATTGTGTGTGTGTGTGTGTGTGTGTGAGAAAAAGAAGATATTTATTTCTTTAATTGTTTATTATCAATTTATAGTTCCTCGTTTTAGTTTACTAAACAAAAAAAAAAAATAGTAAATAATTTTTTTATTACTATTTAATAAAGCAATTTGTTTTTATTATTGTGAATTAATTTCTACGTCAATCTAGTGAAAATTTATTTAAAAAATTTAAAATACGTGATAATATAAAATAAATCTGTACTGAATTTATAAAAACTAGTCATATAAAAAACCTGGGTGAGTAATTTATTTATCTATTAAAATCAATGGGAGAAGGACTTTAATGATAAACAATTTATAATTTTATTTTCTTGTAACACTTAATTACTAAATTAGAAATTCATTAAATATATTTTTATATCCAGTTTTGTTGATTGGAAATGATGTAATTGGAATGATTGTTTCGTCGATATTTACGATATTTCGTCGGAGGGACTTGGGAAATTAAATTAATTAATTTAAATGATTCGAGTCAATTTGTGGTAATTGATCGCACCCAACCCAAGGAACGCAAATAGACCAAAGGTCACAAATTGGTCACTCTGTAGTCATTGTGGTGCCACATTTGACCATTTGGTCATGAATTGGTCACGAATTGGTCATATGTGGCACCACCTGTGCTCCATTGGAATAACCCTCCCTCCCGTTAACATAGTTTTTTTTTTTTTTTTGTTTGCAATTTTGTACAAAATTACGGAGACATTCAAAATAATATTATAATTAGTTTTGATTGGAATTGTTTCACGTCGATTCGCATTTGATCGCAATATAAATTATTGCCAATAGTCAACTTCATGTTAATTAAATTACGATTAAAAATATTTTCTACAGTTAATTAAGAGGAAAACCCGCATACAATGTCACCTTTTCATCGTAGATAAATATGTTGATCGTCTAGAACGAATGTATTTATTTATCGCACAAATTGAATAAATAATTATTCTTATCTAAAATGCGATCCCTTAAAGTATTTATGTATAGGAGAAATATCTTAAATATTTTTAGAAAAACCCAACGTTTTATTATTTAGCAGGTAAATAAGTAAACAATTTCATTTATCATTAAAACAAATCTACATTTATTGCTTCATTTTGGAATAGAAAAATTAAAAAACAATATCTTAAATTATAATTTATGTATATATGTGGTTGAAATAGCCGTGAATCACACATTTTCTTCATATATGACTTTGCTGGGAAAGCGTTCGATCTATAAGTTCTCTCTGAGGGATCAGCATAGGATAAAACTTAAAAAAAAAAAAAGTTCTTGTCAAAGTACTTCGATATCTTCTTCTTGGGGTTTTTGAAAGGGTTGAATTTAGATTTTTGACACCAAAAAATAATATTAAAAAAATATTAAGCGAGAAAAACTTTTTTGTGAATCACAAATATTTTTGTTAGGCAGTCAATTAATTAGACAAAAAAATAAAATCACTATTCGCATTAATCACTAATTTTGTTTGTTTTTAAAACCTTTTATGTAAATTAATAGACGTCACTACAAAAATGAAGCCGTGTAACGATTTATTTATTCGCCGTTTGTTTATTTTTATCTTGATGTGTGATTGTATAAGAACAAATTAAATTTTTCATAAAGCCGGCTGGCTATACTTAGATCCTTAAATGTTAATTCTTTATTTATTAATGAAGTCTCAATTCAAAATAAAAACAAAACAACACAAAAAAAAAACTAATTGAATTATGTGTTCGTCACAATATTGTTATTTTAAAACGTTTGAACTAAAAAAAAAAACAAGAAGAAGAAACCGCGGTAGCATGTCAACAAGAAGAATGAAACATAAGATGTATTTTATCTTTGCAATTTGCATAATATTCAACTTTTATCTCACATAAAGTATTTATTAAATATTATTTATAGTTTGACATCCGAATTCTAACTACGTTGTAAAAGTTTAAAAATAAAAATCTCATTAATTCAATGCCCAAGAGAACAACAAACAACCGTTACATTTTTGCGAAAGTTTATTTTATCGAGAAAACGTGCAACTCAATTTATTTTCTCAATAAACAATATGTCAATTTTCTGTAAAGTTATTTACTTTATGCGAATTTTTATAATATTGGAAAATCCCAATATTTTATATCTCAACCACAGATGCAAATACAATGAAATCTTATATCTTCATCTAACATTCGAAATAATTTCTTTTTTTTGGAATAACCGCACTCGATGTGCTCCGATTTTGGTTTTGCGACTTGGAAATTTTTATTCAGTTTACCACATTTAATGTTTCTGTGTTTCTTTTATCCAGTATTCGCATGCATCGGCAGATGTTCTTAAATTAATATGTATTTGAATAGCACCGGAAATTACTGGTTTCTTACGAAATGTATTTGATGTCTAGGGGAGGGGGGGTAAACATATGGTTGAAAAATTCCAATTTCAGTTCAAATATTTCCCCAATTTAAGATAAAATTACAATTTGTTAGAGAATGTTATTTTTTTTCATTCATCATGTTTGTCATTATATATTTTCGATCTTATGCGGGTTTTCTTGCATTTAAGTTGTTAGTTTCAAAGTACAAAGCGAAATGCCCGATTTAAAAAAAATAACTAAGTAAGAATTATTCAGAACACCAAATTTCTTTGTTAAAAATTAGATCAAAAATCATATCCCGAAAGAACAATAGAATTCAAATTAAAAAATATGCACTTGCACTTTCTAACTCTTTAAATTGTTTCATTACAAATACATATATCGATATATCTTTAGAATTCTCAAAAATAAAAATATAGACAATAAATTCACCTTTCCTTTTATGATATTTTAATCTGTCTCATAGTCTCATATTTTTAGCCAATTATCTTATTTATTATAAGTTTTCAGTTTTATTTTTCATTTTCACCCTATATAATATTACTCTGGCCTGATTACCATTACCTGGGTTAGCAGAGTATAAGAACTGTGTTATAAACATTTATAAAGAATGTGTCTTAAACATTTGCTAGGTATTAAATAGAACCCAATAAGAATAAGAATCTAATTTGAACTAATCCATTTTTTTTCTTCTTTAATTTCAATTAGATTCTATTTAATGGACATTTATAAAGTACAACATTTATAAAGTTTATTGTATTCTCCACAATTTCATTTGCGTGGGTTGTAAATTCCACTTTTTAACAATGTGACATTCAACTAAAAAACCAAAATTTTATCTCATTTCATGCAATTATAATTTTTTTTAATTCTTTTTTTTTTTTAATTGCAATAATTTGAAAAACCAACTAAAACCTCTACCTCTTCTGACTCAAGGTAATTACGAAATGTTTTTTTTTTTTTTTTTTGATAAGTAGTTTAGAATAACCGTGTATTTCGTGATTCATTTTATTTATTTTTCAGTAAGATAAGCGTAAATATTGCTCAAAATTAATTTAAGATCATTAAAATTGTCTCAGTTAAAAATAAAATACGGAAATCATTAATAAAACCAAAGTTCATGTCCGAAATAAAATGTTAAACATATTGTCGCATTATTGTGCATAAAGGAGGAAATAAAAAAACAAAAATTAATTCATAATTTTTATTATTTAATTTTGTGCAACGGAAAATTTATTTCAAATTTACAATTCAATCAATTAAAACTTTTACCAATTTCTCTTTCTTTATATCCAACATTTCTTCTTATTAACTAATAATTAATCGATGAGTATATATCCAAAATTATCCAAAACATGTGAATTTTAAATGATGTAACATAAAACGGAAATTTCCAGCGGCCAACATATTTGGAAAATGAATATATAGTCACATTTATTATTTGCCTGCAAGACATCATGTAATCACATTTTATAAAACCGAAATATGCATCAGAAAGAAAGAAAAAACCAAATACTTACTCATTTATAATTGCTGGAGTATTTTAATGTAACGGTTTTTTCGTATTAGTTTTAAAGCATCTTTGTTTTTGCTTCTTTTTTTTTTAAATGATTCACACAATCAACCAATATCGCTGAAAAAGTATTTTCCCTAATTTTGGACAGGTTGCCGATGGCTTTCCTAAAACAATATAACGATTTTGTTATCTACACTATATTTAAACTAGATATACATAGAAAGAAAACCGAAGGGGGTCTATGGTCTATCTATATACTTATTTGGCATTAAAGTTAAACAAATGGCCCCATAATTTAAAGAAGAATATTACAATCAAACACCTGCATATTGAATGTTTGTATTAGTAATTATATTGTATCATTTTAGTCTACTTTCTTAATATGACGTGAACCATAACCATCATAACCATGCCCACATAAACAACTTACGACTTTTATCCCCATATTATGTATCGCGTTCGCGTATCGTATTTTTGTTATACATAATACATAAATCTCTTCTTGTTTGTATTTTCATTTATTCGTGTGTGAGTGTTTTACGTTCACAATAATTGCACTTGTATATGTATCACGATACTATCACGTCACGAATCAAAAGCAGAGAGTTTTTCAAACCGTTTCTCATATTCAGTTTTTAGTTTAGTCGAGTGAACGATCGAAATAAGTCAAGTCGTATATAATTGTTGAATGATAACGACGTGTTTAAATAAAGCATACATTTATTTATTTATTTATATTTTTTTTTGTATCTGTCGAATGAATTTACGAAATCCGATACAATATATATCCATATAAAATATATCATTGATAAAATAGTTTTATTTTGTGTATTCTTATCTATATCTAATTTTATGTAAAAAATAAAAGGAGTTTAATATCAGTTCTATATCAAAAATAGCAAGAAATAATAATAAATACTTAAAATAATTCAGATGGTGTTACTACTGAATATTGTTCAGCCATTTTGATTTTTTTTTTTTTCATTTTTTGTTATTTTAAACGGATTCTAGTATCTTTAGTAATAAAAGTGAAATAATTTAAAGATATTTCTTTTTTTTAAATATTTATTGAAATTAAGTGTTACTACGATTAATAAAACTATAGTTGTTTTTTTTTTACTCTAAATAATAAAAGAAACAAAAAAAAATAATAAAAGCAAAAATGTGGGATCCAAAGTTATCAACAAAAAATCTTTCCGTTTTAGAAGGAACAGAACGCAGTCACAATTTATCAGATCAACTGCACGATAAAAAGGAATTCGAATTAAATCAACAACAAGATTCTGGTTTTTTATCGGGACCACAAACATATTCCTCATCTGATATTGCCATTGACGTAGACGAAGACGACACACCAATTAAAGAGCAATCAAAAAATATTCAAACATACACAGACTCTGGTGTCATTGACGACGTTAGTGGCGAACTAGATAACAATTGTTCATCATCATCATCTGGCAAAGATTCCAAACAGCAGTCCCACATGATTCTCGATAGCGGTGTCGACGTCGGTCTATCCGAATGGTTTTGCAATTTGAATTTAAAAAATTCATCGCAACCGCTGAATAATTTGGGCTTAAAAAGTGATAAAAAATCTGAATTAAAAGAACAGAAATTACAAAAAGCATCCAAAGATATTCAAGCACAATTATGGCAGTTTTTCTATCGACAAGACGATGAAGGTGATACGTAAGTAACTCCATATTCTCCTATTTAATATTAAGTATTTGCACTGGGCATTAGAATGTATTTATAATTTAGTTAAGTAGATTGCAGACAGTGCATATCGTTCAGGTAAATGCAGTAACATTCCAAATGTTTTTTTTTCTATTAGTTTGTTTTCTTTTTTACACACAATTTTAGGTATATGTACATTTAATGTTCGTGTGTAATAAATATAATTACCTACCTGTCTGTCCTTTTTATGCTAATTTCATTTCTTCAAATATTTTAGTTTGAAAGAAATGAGAATATTATAAAATCTTTGTTCAGAGATTGAAAAAAAAAACAAACTATTTTAGTTTTTACAATCTGCACCTTTCTGGATTATATATTAAAAATTTTAAATTATGCCAGGTGTGTCATAAAATTACGAAAATTCGTGAGAAAAACAAATAAATATTCTCATATTTTTCTTTAAAATCTAATGATTTGATTTGAAATCTATAAATGGGTAAATGCATTTTCGGGTGTCTTCGCAGTTAAAATACCGGCGCCAGATTTTATTATCAGTGCACTGTGTACTGTAAAAAAAATAAATCTGTCTGGATTTCTTAATCTCATAATAAAGCAAAAATTTTAATTTTTTTTTTTCATCTCTTTTTGTTTCTAGGCAACTTCATATTGCAATTATAAGCGAAGTTCAAACGCACATAATTTGGGCTTTAATTCGATTGGCACCAGCTCCATGGCTATTAGATTTAAAGAATGACGTAGCACAAGCACCAATACATTTAGCCGTTTTAACTGGACAATCGAATGTTGTTAGGCGGTTATTGGTTGCAGGAGCAAAGGTGAGTAATTTTGGTTTTTCTTAATTTTTTTTTTTAATTTTGTACAAATCACATTGAATTACTGCGAAATTCTATTAATAATGTTGTTAACCTTATATACAAATTCACTTTTGTATGAAATGTACGTGCATTTTTTTTGTTAGTTATTCATGTCTAATCTATTGCTTACACAATTTCTATTAACTGATGGAAAATTTGTTTATATTAACGTATTTCTAAAAGCGATAAGAGATTCAAGATAATATTACGAAATATGAATTAAAATCATGGTTTTCCGATTGATTAATTATAAATAGCAACGACCAGATAATGATTTATCTTTCAGAGCTTGTTTTTTTTTTTTTTGTTTTAATTTGACCTCGATCATATGTGATTAAGATTATTCAAGTTCATATGGGGGTTTTAACGTAATAAGCAAATATAGAAATAAAAAAAATATGACCATATGATCAATGTTTGCTTAAAAAGACGTATTAAGCTCTCAAATATTTAACTTCCTAGCAATTTATTATCCATGATATTTTTTTTTAGTAGAATTTATTTGAAAGACGAAGAAAAAAAATTATATTTATATTTACGTTATTCTTAAAGTAAATAGATTTAAATGATGTGTTTAGCACCGCATTCGCGTTGTGATAATTAAAATCATGATCTCTGATTTAATCGCTCATTATTCTTAATTATCAATTTGATTTCGTCTGTAAAATATTGAATTTGCAAAAAAAAAATCATTTAAAATTCCGTTGGAAAATCATAAGAATTCCTTTGGGAAAACTTTGTGGTTTTAACAAAAACCTGTTCAACCAGATTTATGGGTAAAGTTATTATCCAAATAATAAAATGTTTCCCCTGGGTATTCAGTAATTGAAAATATCAAACATATAAGTTATAAAAAAAAAAAAAAATGTTTGTAGTTCGAAACTGCATCGAGAACGTATAATAAAAAAAACTAAATTTGATTAGATAATAAACTGAAATCAGTTTATCCTATAATTTTATTGGATGACGAAATTAAAATTGCTTTTTGATGATTAATAAAAAAAAAAAATTAATATTCAAATCAATTACCAAAACGAGATCTCATTTACATTTTACCATTTTTATGACTTATCAGTCAGTATTTAAAAAAAAACCACAAATTTACGTATATTAAATAGATAATATATTTATTTATAATTTAGAAAAAGTGCAGGAAAAAAATTTTTGTTTTGTTTTGTTTTGATTAATATTTTTGTGTGTATGGAGGCATGGAATGATATACGCAATAAAAGATATATAGTAATATATGTTCGTGGACGGTTGTCTGCCATATTGGCGGCGAGAAATTCCGAAATATATTTAGAAATAAAATTGTAAAATGCTATTTACTCTGTCTGTGGTATTCGACATTATATTTTCAAAATTATCAAATAATGTTGCCTGTTACAGTCGTACGTGTGACATTAATTATATTTTTGCTATTAATATATAAATTCTGCTGGTGGTGTTGTCATAAATCTTTTGAAACTTTTCCAAATTCGATAATTTTGTTGGCAAAAGAAAAATGAAAAACAAAGAGAAACGATTTTTTTTTTAAAAAAAAAAAAATGTTATGTCTAAGTTATGTCTATTGCGATGTGACACAAATATTTTTTTTTTTTTCAATTTATTGTAAAAACGCGAATCAACAATATTTAATATATTTATTTTATTTTCTGTTTTTTTTTTTGTTATAACTCTTAGGCATCCACAAGAGACAACGACGGTAATACACCATTGCATTTAGCTTGTTTAAACGGTGATCTATCATGTGTAGAAGCACTCACATTACCAATCACAGCCAAGGAAGTTCAGGAAGCATATAAATATTCAGAGCGTGTGTCACAAACTCATCCGTGCACACAACTTCCTGCCGATCTAGAACAAAGGAATTTCGATGGTGAGTCAAAAATAATTTTCTATTTCCAACTAACAAAAAAAACGAAAAAAAAAAACTATTTTATTCGGGCTATAAACGCACCAAAAAATTCCTTTAATCACAACTGAAATTAGTTTTCTATTTTCGTTAATACAAAAAGAAAAAAGAAAATAGAAGCGAAATAAATAAAATATTTTCCTCTTTTCATCGATTTTATTTTTGAACACACACAAATTTAGCCGTCACGAACATTTTAGCTATTTTTAGCCGAAAAGAAATATTTTAATAATAAAATAATGATGATGTGAAAAGCGTGTAAAAAATTAGGTCAAAACAAAAATAATCGCTTTTAATAATTTGATTGATTTGACATTTTATTATAACTTATTGTTTAATGAAATTGTAGTGAATTAAAAAGAACATTTATGACGTTCAATAACTATATATATTTCCGAAATTCCAAGTCTAAGTCTAAGATATTTTAAACTTCTCTAGCTAATCGGATTTGCTATTTTCATAAATATTTCTTTCTGTACATCGCAATTTACAAGAAAATAATTAAAATAAATTTTCGAACAAACATTTTGTTCAATAAAAACAAAAAAAAATAATAATAATAAATAATAAAAAAAAAAAAAAAGAAAAAGAAAAAATTTAATGTAAAATTGAAAATTTAACAGTAATTTATATTTTTGTTGCTGGCCAGAGCTAAAGCTTTTTTATTGATAGATATTTTTGCTTTTAACATTTTTATATACAATTATTATATAAAATAAAATTATTGGGTTTTCCCAGTCGTATAGACGTCGGTTGTGTTCACCACACACACACAAAAAACTTTAAAAACTACGTTGTTTTCATGAAATATTTCTATCAATGTGTGGTGGGTTGTGTGTGTGGCCTGTGTCTGTGTTTGGTATCCATCGTATTGCACGTAATATTTACCTTGCTATAAAATACAAAAATAATATTACAAAGAGACGCGAGACTCTGCATCGGAGATATTCTAAATTGTGAGAGTGCGCAATTTACAAATATTAAATACCTTCTTACCACCTCGCAATTTAGTGTTGTTTCTCTGTTTTCTTGAATGTTTTTATATATACTTACAAAATTGTAAATATGTGTGTGTTCCTCTTATATTGTGGTGGTCATTGTGCATGGCCTGTATTTTGAAAAACAACAAAAACAACAACAACAACAAAAAAACTACCAGAAATATTTGTATACATAAATAAACGGTAATCAAACATTGATGGCGGGTATGCATAGCTATAAAAAAAATAAAATAAAATAAAAACAACATAAGGTTATTTCGCTAAACATAAATCTACACATATTTATTTTTAAATATTAAATTATGTATTTTAAGTTATTTTTATAATTTCATTTTCATAAAACTGGTTTTCGTTTTATTTAAGGAAAAGTAAGAAGAAAAAAAAACAAACAAACAAAAAATGATTGTTAACGCGATTGAATAACATTCGATAACATAAATAGGTATCAAATATTATCATATATACGTATATTTGGCTTGGCATTGCTGGGGTTAATGTTATTTATAATTTATATTTGTTTAGTTTACGTTTCAAACAATTATGCTAGTCGGTATAATCTGTATAATGGACCCTAATTTTATTAATATTAATTATTTTTTTTTTTTTTGCATAATGTTTATTCAATTTAAATTTTGTTTTGTAAAGAAGAGCATATTGAATAATCAATAGCTATTTTTTTTTTTTTTTTTTTTTATTTTCTGGAATTTCCCAATTGCATTACGGAGTATTGGTGTGGTGCAGATAAGATGATATTACACACGCACACACATATAAAAGATTTGTTTTTGTATATTATGTGTGGGAATGGAATATGTTATATATACTCCTATCATCCTATGTACATGATTTTTTTTTTTTGCTTTTAATTTTCAAACGTAAATTCTGTAATTTCAAAAACAATGCCATAGGAAAACCAGTTATTCTCATGCAAACAATTAGAATGCTACGTGACTTTATGCATGCGTTTAGGATTTACGATCAAGCTTTTTAATTAACAATTAGCAATTTGAATTACTTGTTTAAATGTTGCATTCTTTTGAAGCGAATGGAAAGAAACAATATGTGTCCATAATGAAAGTTTTTGAAGAGTTTACAGCATTTTTTTTTTTTTTGGGTTATTTTATTCATTCTACAGATACACTCACACTCACACTCACAGTTTGCAGATATATACAAAAAAAAAAATACATTAATCACTCATTAGTAGAAAATGTTTATTATGAAAATAAACCAGAGTATTCTAAAGATAGCCGAACCAAAGCAGACGGGGGCATTTTATTATAATTTTGTATTTACAATAAATTGTGTAGGTAGGTTTTTCGAGTATAATATATACGTAATTTTCAAATGACTAAAAATCACGAGAACTATATTCAAATTTAAATTATTACGTTTATTTTTCTTTCGTCATTTCGCAGCGTCATGGAAAACTAGAAAAATTCGGTAAAAGTCATATACGTATTTTTGTTCATTTCTCAATAATTTTCACACGCAACACACAAATTTAAAAAAGCATTAGTCAAAACGCAATCCGTACACGTACCTACGTCACATCGAACATTGAGAATTTCCATTTTTGAAGTAAATATTGAATATAATAATCGTATAGCCGCCATTCGGTATTTAAATATAAATCAGACAAAAAAAAACAAAAAATTATGAGTTCAAGTACCCAGATTATCGTCATTTTGGGTATGGCTTCATTATTTATTTTATGTAACCGAAATTTCCCAAAAAATTATTCTAAAAGCGCCACACTTGCGTAGATAAAGTGCGATTAATCAATTTTACAGGGTTTTCCCGGATTTTACTTAATGAAAATTGGTGCGTAGGTAAAATGAGAATGAGAATGAAAATGGTATTTGATTGAAAATTGTATGTACAGATGTCATTTCCTTTTAATAAATTTTAATTGAATGTAACATGTGTGCTGGTCGCTCATTCATGATCATGGCAATCTAATATCGTGATGATAACTAATTACAAGAATAAAACTAACCATGCCACTAAATTTACGACAAGCAACAATATATTATCTACCATCCAAATCCATATATTGATATATATTTACTTCTTCTTCTTTTTTTTTTTCATTTCGTTTTTATTATAAACGTTGGCAACTTAATATGTTCAGCTATTTATAGTGCCGGTCATAAATATCTGTTAATATAATTTTTTTTTTTTTTTATTTGAAAAAAATCAATATAATTTTCGGTTCGCTTTATACTTTATTTATAAATATTTTTATTAAATAAAAATCAACCTTGTTATGCTAAATTGAATCGATATAATAACCGACGTCATGGAATTTTTTTCAAAACTTTCTTCATGCTAAAATTACATGCGATATGTGAATTATGATCGTGCTAGTTAGGCCTTCTTTTTTTTCATCTTCTCTTTTTTATCTTTTTCGATGTATTATGTGAAACACGAAATTTATAAAAAAAAAAAAAAAAACATAAAAATCATCCACAGAAATAAATTGTGTAAATTAAAATTTCATTTCCAGTTATGAAAAAACGGTATTTGAATAAATTGCAACGAAAATTGTAATGCGTCGCATTGTCTGGATAAAAAAAAATTCATCAAAGATCATTCACTCGCGTATTTATTTATGATCTAATTTTATCTCCAAACGGACATTCTATGTCTGTACTTTGTGCATATATTTTACGCTTTATGAATGAATTTCAATTGCATTTTCACCGATTTGTTCTTATATCATGTGTGCAATAAATTATTTAGTCGTTTTACTATCTAGATCTCAGTAGTCAAATGCATATATTTCACACGTTTTTATGTGGTCGCATGCGCGCATATTACATATCATAATTTCGAATTTAAAA
>JAABKK020059491.1:22902-34153 GCA_011634745.2 Catotricha subobsoleta
AGTCAAATGCATATATTTCACACGTTTTTATGTGGTCGCATGCGCGCATATTACATATCATAATTTCGAATTTAAAATATTTGCACATGCGCTACGTGATGGGTACTTACGTGCTTAGAACAGATCACAGTTCAAATATAGAATAATTCTATATGGACTTTCTTTTTAATCATATCAACTTTGAACGGAAATGCTTTTCTTGCATACATTTTGTAGATATAATAAATGTATTTTTGCTTATTACTTTAGTTACATTCTGACAACTAAAACAATTATGTTCATTAATGAGATTTCGTCATATTTTATTGCTGTTTATAATTACAATATTTAGTTTTAAAAATTTGACCTCCATCACAGCATTTCTAATCTTATATCTCAAGTTATTTTTAAGTATCCTTTCAAGGCTTTGGGTCTTCCTTGATGCGCCAGTTTCTATGCGCGGTACATATTTAGTACCTTCTTTCATTTTCATTGATTATCTATTGCTCTTTTGAAACTGCCGCAATGTCGGAAATTCTGAGCAGAGCTTAAGGCTATAAGTTTTTAAGTTTTTTGATGTATTATTTACGAATAAGCTCATACTGGGAATATAACCGACATTCCTAAGTTTTCTAAAAATGAAAATGATTTATCAAATAATAAAAAAGTTTTTTTTGTTGCAAAATTATCTTTGACCCAAGTTTTATTATTCTGAAAAAAACCCAAGAAATTCCCACACATACTCGCCCCGTACCATGATCGTACAGGTACCAATTATTCTAATTTGAACTGAAAATACCGAAATGCTGTTTTAAAATGATCGCGCAACAGTAACGAAACTTGTGCGCGGGTATTTTGCATAATTTAATTGTATCAGAATTAAATTCTAACAGTTTATAACGTAATTAATGGATTCTTATTTCAAAATCACATATAATTTATGTTATGATTACCATACCATTAGGATAAAAAAGAATTGAAAAAAAAAAAAAAACATGACAACATATAGCAAGCAAACAACTCAGCCAGCACACACCCATGAACGTTCCATAAATTAAAAATAAATAAAAAAAATACTGCGATTTACGGTTTTAATTTTTTTTTTCTGATTGATGTGAAAAATGTTGGTCTTTTGTTAAAATGTTTCAATCCTTTAAGCAAATTATGAATAAAATTTTATCAGCTTTATTTTTAATGAATGTGATCATCGCGAATTAAAAAAAAAAAAACGTGTTTTAAATACTTTCACCATACATAAAAGTCTTGCGACTTTTTTTCGCACATGCTTTAAGTTTTATCACGGATTCTATTCAGTTTATAAGTCTGATCGTGTGCTCATCATTATATTATAATCGAGAAATTATAATAATTTGTGTTTTTTTTTTTTTATTATTTATATTTTATAATATTTTGATCATCATAAATAAAAAATTTCGCATAAATTTTATTATTATGTCTATTTCTGTGTATTATTTCTAAAATTCCAAATATTTGTAACATTAAAAAATAAAATTTAAATTCCAAATTGATAATGTCATAAAAATCAGGAGATGACGTCGTTTACTATTTCGTGTGCATTACGATCAGTTCAAATCTCGCTATATACAGAGTTGAAAAAACCTTAAATATTGGCGCGCACATTCACATTAATATTAATTTAAAAGAACTTCTATGGGCATTTCATCGCGACTGTTAGAGAGATGAATACGAAAAAAAAAAAAAAATTAAGAAGAATTTTATGTTTCATTTTGTTTATTTGTTTTTTTTTTTCATTTGGTGTGTGTGTAGTAGTTACAGGAACAACCAGCACCAATAATTTAATTATGTCTCTCTGTTGGGCGAAATGTAAACCTGTTTATATGACATTGAAAACTGTTTAACTCAATGAAATCATTGTTAATATCGGTTTTTTCTTGTTTCCCATAGTGGTATTAGTGTTTTTTTTTTTGTAAAATAGTTTTCAAGTAAATACGTATAATTCAGCGCACACATATTCCGGAAGTAAAATTCGCTCGCAGACAGAGCGAGTGTCAATAGCCCTAAAGGTAAAAACAAGAATTATTATAAATGTAAACAAACCATTAATCTCGTAGATCATCTGAGAATCGAATATTAATTAATTAATTAATTATAATCATTTAGAGATAAGTTTTTTTTAAAAAAAATAAGAAATTTAGTTTGATTAAAAAAAAGGGGCAAACAATTCCGTATTCCGTTACATTACCGATTTATTTCATTGTTAATTAATATATAAATAATCAATTTCAAATTCGACATCGTGTTTTAATATTAATAATAATTACTAAATGACATAATCTCTTTAGGATGATATTAGATGAGATCAGCAATAAATTATTAAAAAAAAAAAATAATAATAATAATAATAATGTGACATAATCGTATATACTAAGTTGAATTGGTCCCACATGCAGTAAATCATATAAAACTAAAAAAAAAAACAAATTAAATAAAAATAATTATAATTTAAATTATATTGCTTTTATCATTTTGTATTGGTGTCATTATTAGCCAATTCCTTTTTTGTTTTTGCTTCATACACAAAAATTTATTTGTCATTTAAATTTTTCAAAAAATTTAACTACGTATCGTATATATATATATATGGACGCAATTTGGTTTTGTTCAAAAATATGTTGTTATGTATCTTGGCTTGGAAAAACCATGAATTAGTTCAGTACAAAATAATATCAAGTTTCTTGGTATACGTGTCTTAAATACTAGTAAAACATTTAATCATTTTTGCTTATAAAACGGTTTTAACTTTCAAAAAAAAAAAAACAGAAAAAAGAATCCACAGTGCTAAAAATGGTTAATATTCTGAAAATCTTGAACGTATTTATTATGAATTCATCAGTTGGATTCTCAATATTGTGCATGTATTTATTATGAATTAGTATAACGCGTTTTCAAGTATTGTACCATCTGGTGCCATCCAACCCAAAAAATATAAATAAATAAATAAAGGATGGTAAAGAAAAAAAAAAAAAACTAATTTCAATATTTTATCTAATCGCATTTGAAAAGAATCTTGTGCAAATTAGTTGAATAAATCATGTAGATTGGTAGTCGTTATTAACCATTTAACAATATCAACATCATCATCAACAACAACAACAACCACCATCACCATCACCACTACATAATGGATATACGTTTTTTTTTTCTTTTTATAATAAACGTTGTTATAAAACACACATTTTTCTCTCAATTTGAATCACATTGTGTGATGGTACAACAACAAAAACAACAACAATAATACTGGGTATTTCCTCATGAACAATAAGCTTCATTTTATTATTTAAAAATGAATAAAAATATATATATATTTTTTTTGTAATACCTACATGTATTCAATAATGATAGTAATAATGACGATTTGCCTGCTGCAATAATAGTAACACATAAATATTATTTAAATAATAATTAAATGTCTAATGTTTTGCTCAAATCAATTGTAGTAAAAATTGTATAGCAAGCATAGAAAGAAAAAAAAAAAAACATTATTATGGGTAATAAACTTTCATCGTACGTGTTTTTTTCTTTTTATAGTGTTTCACATTTGTAAATTCTATATGTTTTGGTTTTTTTCGTTTATTTTTTTTTAATTGTACACGCTTTTGTGAACATTTGTGGTCTTGAGACGAACCGTATGTGTACCTACTTATACCATGAGAAAAATAATTATTTATATTTAATCGTAACATGAAAAGAAAAAAGAAATTTTTTATTTCAATTTTATTCTCATGTTTTTTTATAATATACTTGAGATGTAACAATTCTCGCTATGTGGGTCTGGGTATTTCTATTATTCTATTTACTAGAAAAAGGTCATTTAAAGCAATTACATTACATTTAAACGTTAAAAGAGATGGAAAAAACAAAATGCATTAAATAGAATATGAAATATGACAGTTAAAGCATATAAAAAAAAAATGCTTCGAGAACTTTTAACAAGAAATGCCAATCGCGACCTTTCCCCGTTACAAATTCAAATATACAAAATATTGAACAATAATTTCTTTAAATGGAAATACGATTAATATAAAAGCAATTATATTTATATATTTATATATATTTTTTTTTCTCTCTTTGATGAAAGTTTCTAATTGCATGGCATATGTATTCCACATATAATATTTTTATGCGGCTAGGCTATACCGTTAGTTTTGTTACAGTTAAATTTTTATAAATCAACAAATGTGTGTAGTACAAATACAATTGTAATTGTTCGTTTTAAATCTGGGAAATCCAGTATAATTTATTTAGTTAACCATGAATTTTAATTGTCTATTATAAACTTAATAATGACACATATTCAATGAACATTACATTGAACTACATGCCATTTGCATTTAATCATGTAATAATGGAAAAGCTTAATGGAAAAAGTCTGTTATTTCAGCAGTTTTTTTCTTTAAATAGAAATATTTCAATTTATCAGTTTTTAAACAATGTTGAACAATAAAAATTTTACACAAAATTGCAACACAAATTATTCGATAACACGAAATTTGTTTTCAGTTCGAATAAAAATTTCGTAAATTATGTTTATGTGGCACCAAAAATAAAAAAAAAAAAATGTCCCTAGATTATTTTAATTGTGTCGCATTGTAAATTTAATTGGAGCAGGAAATAGCTGCCTAAAAATAAATTATTTCTATTATTGTACGCTTAACAATACGATTCATGTTTATACAATAACTCACATAAATCTATCTATCTATTAATTGTCGATTTATCTACAATTTTTTTTTGTATTTTTTTGATGTACAAGTACAAAGTTTATCTAGCATAGCCGCCACTTGACATGATATACCATTTTCTATTAAAGATTAGTTATTCACATTTTCTATCTACTTAACTAATTATCAAAAAAAAACAATCAATTTGTTAAGATCGCACCTGCATACCGATTGTCGTTCGTCATCATCGTTAGATTACATATATTTTAATAATAAATTAAAGGTTGACACCATATTCATACATATCTATATAATAAATTGTACCTATTGTTTTCATTGTACGATTCATACAATCTATTCAATTCGATATCAATAAATATCACCGCAACCACACAACCATCTGATACCTACCTACACACAAAACAAAAGAAGCAAAATCTATAGAACAAAATACATAATAAAAACAAAAAAATTAAAAGAATTAATTTATAATAGTGAAAAATTATAACTTAAGTTGTTTTAGAGCTTACTTGACTTGGTTTCGTTTTACATCATAGGTATTTCCATATTGCGTACTTAAATTAATATTATTATTATTTTATTTTATTTATTTTTTTTTCTTAATAACACATTTTATTATTTTCTCAGATTTATTGATCCCTATTGTGTTGAAATTAATTTGTTGTGTGCAAAAAATTTAATTAAATTAACTTAATTATCGATTAAAAATAAATTAGATCTCAATTATTAATTTATTATTTATTTATTTATTTACAGGTGAACATTGTGTACATATAGCAACCCAAAGAAATCAAATAGACATTTTAAGGCATTTGGTTTGGTTTGGAGCTGATATTAATGCTAGAGTAAGTACAATTTTATTTAACATTTCTATTTTTATTATTGAAATTATCTGTTTAGAAAACAAAAGTTTTTTGCAATTCATTCATAAAGTTATTAAATTTTTGTTTATGATATTTCTTGCATCGATATCGATAAATATTACATTGAGCACTTGTTAAACTATTCAATCGTCTAGAAAGTATACAGCAATTGCTTAAACCTGAAAGCCACAGAATAATCGAATAAATTTTGTTATAAAATTAGATTAATTTTTCAAATAGATTTTCTTTGCATCTTTTATTATCGAAATAATTCTAGTTAAACGATTTAAGATCAACCAAGCAGAATATTATCATACAAAGATAGATAAGAACCAATTAATTTATTGATAAGTTTGTATGGAAATGAATAAATAAATACTTAGTCAATGCTGATTTATGCATTTCAAAGAAAAATATTCAAATAAATTTTTCTGATGACTGTACATTCTGTTTTAAGTCCAAACAACAATGTGCACTAAGATTATAACTATATATAGTTGTGTTTTTTTTTTTTTTAAATGTATTTGTTAGGTATTTTTACGTAGAGATGAAATCACTGCGATACCGATAATGACTAAGGTTTTAAAAGACGTAAAACGAAATACTTTACTGATTTAAAGCAATATATATTAACTTGTTTTTTTTTTCGCTTTTTTTTTATTTGGTACCTGCAACAAGTAATGACGCCCATAAATTACTTGAATGCAAATTAAAATTCAAAAAAATGGTTATAATCTTATAATTGAAACAAGTTCAAGAGACCTCATTTTCTTTCTACCTGACGCCTATATTTAATGTATTTTGATAATCACTTATAATATATATAATACTGTTAGGGAGTTTCATGTATACATACTTGTATATAAAAAACGATTCTATTGAAATAACTCGTCAACTGAACTCCAGGCTATAGATTCCAAAACATATTCACTTAACTTAAAACTACTTAAAATCATAAAAATAGTATTTTAAAATATTAATTTAATTTAATTTTTTTTTGTATTTCTCTTTGCAGGAAGGTAGATCTGGTTATACACCATTACATTTTGCTGTGGAAAATAACAACGAAAAACTTGTCACATTTTTACTCAAAGAATGTACAAAATTGAATGTAGAAACATTAACATATGGGCAATTAACGGCTTATCAATTAGCCAGTGCATTGGGTAATAGAAAAATAATGAATCTTCTAGAAACGTATGGTTGCACACAATTGTCACCGCCACCAAGTGATATCGATTCAGATGATTCGTTTGAATTTGAATATGAAAATTGAACAAATTGCAAAATAATTTGCGAGAATTTGCAAATTAAAATTTCAAAAAAAAAAATCACTTCAAATGTTCTGGATAAATTTGACCACATTCTATGGAAGACATTTAATGAGATCATAATAAACAGCAATTAGAAATTTCTAAATGTCAACGCTATCAAATTGATAAAACAAAAAGCAAAAAGCAAAAAAAAAAAAAAATTATAAACAAAGATTTTAAAAAGTATTCTCTTTTTTGTTTTATTTTTTTGGTCATAGAAGAATTAGTAGAATAATAAAATAATAAAATAGAATTAGTTTAGTGAAACAAAATGAAAGCATGTTTGTTGTTTATAAAAAAAAAAGAAGAAAAGTAAAAGCAAAAAGAAAAAAATATTATGAAATAAAACTAACGAAAAATCGAAAGAATAATTGCATAAAATAATAATCTTCGTTGTCGAATTTAATCAGTAAGAAATTGAAAGTAAAAGTTAATGTCATAGCTTTTTTTTTTTCTTCATAAGAATTAAATGATTTTATGTGTACTCTCCTATCATCTACGTTTATAATTAATTTAAAAAATAATAAAAACGCTAAACTAATTTCTATGTTTTAATAGAAATTTAATTTCCAAGAAATCCACATGAAAATACATTAAAATGAATTTAATTTAGTAGTTCTTTTTAAAACAAAAAAATGATAAGCAAAATGAAATTAAATCGTATGACTGCCAAATGTCAAACGTAATAAAACTGAAGCTACTTAAATCAAATTTCATCATTTACAAACAAACAAAAAAAAAATGTCATCTCCTAAAAAGTGCCTTAAAAGTTACATATTTGAACAAAATGAATAAGAAAATAAATAAGAAAAAATTAATAAAAATAAATTATTAATGTAGGTATTCTAAAAAATAAAAAATGTGTAATTCAAAGATTCGTTTCAAAAAAAAAAAACATAATTAAAAATTAAATTAAATAAACTATAAAACTAAAAAGTACATTAAAATTTTAAGATAAAACAAAAATTCAATTAATTTCTCTTATGTTTTTTTTTGTTTATCTCTGGACTTATTTTTATTATTTCTTAGGTGTATTGATGTATAAAAATTAATCGCAAAAAAAAAAAACTTTACACATTGTTGTTTATTGTGTAATTGGAAGATAAATAAAATTATATTCTTTAAATTTAAAAAAAAAATTATATTATTTTTTTTTTTTTTTTTGAAAAATCCACAATCTATTTTTAAGTCTTTATTTCGTTTAAACTAATTCGTAATAAATAAAATATATTATAATTATATTTTTAATAATAACTATTTATTATTTAATTTTAATTTTTTTTTTGTTGTAATAATTGTAATTATTATGTTAATTAATTAATGATTGATGTATGTCAATGATTCTACAAATAAATTGTAGATATTTTAATGTTAAATACTTATGTGTATTACGATTTTTTTTGTTTTTGTTTTTCTCTGTTATTTCCATTGCTTCCATAAAAGGGTCTTTAGGTTATCAGAATTAGCATGACCATGCTAAAATTATAGGTAGGTATTGAACATTTTTTTTTTTTAGCGTAATCTTAGTGTACCATGCACAGAGACGGGCGATTGCCTTCATTAATTTTATGCATCGTATTAAGTATAAATATTATTTATTTTTAATACACATTTTAATTGTCTTATCTCTGATACCACAGAACAAAACATATCAATGTAAGTATATTCGATTCAAGTTATAAATATATATTTGCAGAATGCATGTGGTAGTTGAATTTATTTAAGTACGTATGCTTTTTAATAATTGTCAACTTGTCGTACTAAGATTTACATTTTGTCTTCGACTTCATTATTGTAATTTCATAAAATATTTTGAATTATTTCTGAGACTGACGGCGAATGGAAAAGCGAGGGGAAGTATATTTTATAATACTTAATTTGTATTTTGATTTAGGTGTTAGCTAATACATAAAAGAATGATTTATATTTAAGTTTATATAATGTTGGCCACAGACGAGCAAGATTAACGAATGTGAATTAAGCAAAATTCTAGAACAATTTTTGATTTCGTTTTTCAAATAAAGTGTATTTGATAGCATCGTACGCATATTTAACTTAATTGACGATAAAAAAAAATTTAAATTGTTCAAGAAATTAGTCTAATCTAGGAATATCTCGTTGTTTGTCGGTTTGTTGGTTTGTCGGTTTGTCGGTTTGTCGGTAGTATAAGTTGAAATATGGTCGTCTAAGAATAGTTCTAATCGGTGTTAGAAATGAGATAACAGTAATATTTTGTTATAAATGATTATTTAAACTCGGCATCGTTATCTGATTTCAGAGAAAAGTACAGATTTAAACCTGGGTTCGCCTCATCTAACTAAATAATTTGAAGTCACCTTAAAGTATTTTTTTTTCTAGAAAACGACTGTTAATAAAAAATCCAAAAGTATAACAAACCTCTTTTTTTTCAACTTTAATTTACCGAAAATCTATATTATATTAAATAATTTAATTAATTATCAAATTAACTGATGACAAAATTGAAAATACTATCATCAAAATGAATGAATTTTTTTTTTAAGAATGATGATTTCAATGAAGTTTTAAGCAATTATAATGTGGTTAACGTCATTAAATACGAGGTAATTATTAATTATCTCCCTATAGTGTAATAAAATTGTTCACAAAACTGGCTAATTTTTTATATAGATTTAGAAATAGTTTTATTAAAAAGATCATTACTTATTAGTTTATAATAACATAACTTTTTTTCAAAATGTTTTTTGATACTTTTATTTTAAAATTATACGGGTAAGTGGGAGGTTTTATTTTAGAGCCATTTCGTCCCAGTCAACATGGAGAATGCAAGCAAAACAATAATTAATTATTAATTTACTACACACGATTCTTCGGAAAAAATTTCAACACATGTCTCTGTGCCTGGATATACTGGTAAATCTAATTGATATTTTTTTTGTAAAGCTGGAGGTACGAATCGCCCACCCAAAAAATGATGTTTTCCTTTAAAATGCTTTGCACATAATTTTGGTGCAGTTAAAGAGATTAGCAGTTCAGGTGAAATCGATCCAATACCTTGACTATCGTCTGTTGGTGGTCCTTGTTCTACATGCCAACCACTTGGGATATCGATGCTGTTTTTTTTTTTTGTAAAGAAATGAAAATCATAAAATACGCTTATTACGAGTCAAGGTTATTATTTCTATTTCAATATCAGATACAAACCTAGCTATTGGAACATTTGTTTCATTTAGTGAATTCATAATTGGTATGAATGTATCACGTACTGGTCCTTTAAAACTAAATCCAAATAATGCATCAACAATTACTGCATAATTGTTTGTTTTTATTAATTCAGCAGTAGGACATACATCTATAAACTGTATAGATTCAGAAAATGATGTGCATTGCCACACTAAATTTTGATACAGTTCCTTATCAGTCCTTTTTGGATAATAAATGTCACATTGATAGCCTAACAATGCTAAATGTCGAGCAGCAACCAGTCCATCACCGCCATTATTCCCCGGTCCACAGCAAATTAATATCTTGTTAGTTTGAGACTGGGTCGGATAGCATTTAGCAATAGCATGAGCACAACTCAAACCAGCTAATTCCATTAACTAAAAATTGAAATATATGGAAAGAGTAAAATCCAAATTCAAGAATTCTGTAAATAAATGTCCGACGATAAGGAATTATTGAATCCACGATGACCTTCTAGTTATAATTTAAGTTTTACTTGCCTGATCGACACTATATTTGTAGTCAGTAAATAGTTCAACATCAATATCTGTTGCTTCTATTTGATTTAAATATTTCATTGTATTAGTACGGATGTTTTTGATGGAAGCAAAGGTGGCAATGTTGCCAATACTTTAAATTAATAAATATTTATGGTTAAAAACAATTATTTAAATTGGAAGCGATTAAGAATTTTATTTTATCGATTTTTTGTATTACAAACCTATTTTTTAAATTTCTTGATATACAAACAAATCTGGCGATATGATTCATACGAGCTTAATCAATGTCTTGTTATCTAGTTAGTTAAAAGTCTCATTGAAATTCAAATACAAAATTCTTATTAATAGCGATTACTTATTACTAAGCAAAAAAATTATCAAATGTTATTTACAAAATATTGTTTGTATCTACTTTGACATTTATATTTAAATTGTAAATAGTTGCGCGATATGAATTGAAGTTAGTTTACGAAATATACAAGTTAAAAGTGTAGTATCATTAGGGTTGCCAACTGACATTACTAAAAAAAAACGGGACAAAATAAATTACACCTTTTCGATATTTTTATAAAAAATTTAGCAAGCATAAATAATGGCAATTGTAGTGCAAATGCACATCGGTACCAAATGTCTAATTCTACTGCTGTAATGAAAATGCTGTCTAGTAC